>JAOTQJ010124561.1:0-42685 GCA_025642045.1 Solanum sejunctum
TTTTGTATATTAAGAAATTTACTACACAGTGATTTGAGTTCATGAAAGTATGGTTGTTTAGCATGTTTTGAGCTCTAAATCTTGGATCTAATGTTGTATTTGATGAAGGGTCTTGATATATGTTGCTTGAGGTTGTTTCAAAGTGTTGATTAATTGTTTTACCTCTTGAATTGCATGGTTTGACACTAGCACTACACATCCTCTATGTGTTTGATAAAATATCTGGATGTGGTTTCTTGAGGAATTCAAGGTCTAATGTATGTCTTATGAGTTGGAATGACTTTATGATATTGATAAAAATGTTTATCTGAGTTGTTAAATGAGAATGTACCTATGGTGTTGTAAGTAGATTGTTGGGTTCTTATGTTTGTTGTATTCTTGGGAAAACGAGGAGTTCTTTCTTGATGATTGAAATGTAATGGTTCAATGAGCTAGTTTTATGAAATGCTTAATTTGAAAAGGGATGAGCTCTCGTAAGGAAGGCTACTAAATCCAAAAAAGTGATGGTCTCCTATAAAGAAGGCCACTTAATCTAAAAAGGGATTGGCTCCCATAAGGAAGGCTACTTAATCAGAAAATGGACAAGATACCGTAAGTAAGGTTGCTTAGTCCAAAAAGAAATAGTCTCCCTTAAGAAAGTCCATTTAATCCGAAAGGGTACGGGCTCCCCTAAGGAATTTCACTTAATTCAAAAGGGAACGGGCTCCATAAAGAAGGTCACTTAATTCAAAAAAGAATGAGCTCCCTTAAGGAAGGTCACTTAATCCAAAAAGGGACAAACTCCCATAAGAAAGGTCAGTTAAATCGAAAGGGGATGGGCTCCCATAAGAAAGGTCACTTAATCTAAAAAGGGATGGGTTCTCATAAGGTGAAGTTGCTTATAAGCTCCTCTCAAAAGGTGACGGGCTCCCATAAGGAAGGTTGCTTATCCAAAAGGCCTTATGTTATATCAGTTGAGGTTCCTTCCCTCACCTATGTATTATGATCTGTATGAGTTGAATGAATTATAAGCATGTTTTACTTACGCATTAATCATACGTGTTATGTTGTTATATAATGCCTATTGCCTATTATTATGCATTTTGACTATGATGTCGATCTCTTGTTGCATTGCATCCTACATACTTATTACATTCAAACATACTAAACCATACCTTATCCCTACACGATGTTGCTATGTACGAACCAAAAACTCCATTTGGCCATCCTCTTCCTCCACGTGACTAGTGGTATCTATTCAAGCTTGTTGGTTAGTCCTCCATTTTGGGGACATTGGTTTCACTCCCATGCTATGTATTAAAGACTATCTTTGCTTTTTGGTATGCTTTGACTGTGAGGATGAGCCCGATTACTTGTCTTTCCACCCACTAAGTTCTATGTTAGAGGTGTTGTTTGACAAGATATACATTATGCTTGAGCTTCGACTCACTTATGAAATTTAATCTATTTAAATATAAGTCTCTCTGCCTTAGTCCCAATTTTCCTTGTTTATGTTTCTTATATTGATTTATCTTACTTCTATGACTAAGGATATGTAATGATATGCTACGAGGCTTATTTGAGGATACTCTAGATTCTCCATTAGTCAGACAAGCCGAGGCCCTAGGCTTGTGTTATGACAAAGATGGTATCAGAGCACTAGGTTGATAGATCCTTGCTGTCCAAAACACCATGTCAATTAGAGTCTTATTAATGGTTATATTGTGAACGACAACTATGAGTAGGAGGCCATGAGATATTTTAAGAAATGTTTCCCTTCTTCATGGTGTATGTCATGCTTTAGAAGTGAGATTGGACTTTCCCCTCCAACGAATATTCTTTGCTCTTCTAGTTGATCACGCCGCTTCAAAGAGGAAGAAAAGAAAGGTAAGGTGAAGGTTTTGATATTGATGGATCCGAATCTCACTATTTCTCTCATTATGTTTTTTGTTTACTAGTGGGCTTCTTATGTGTCCTAAGTTGTGATGTGAACCTTTGATGTTTACCTCTTGTTTGGGTATATTGTTTCTAGAAAGTCCATAGGTATTTTTCCAAATTCATATTGTATTAGGTCTTGCCTTGTGTCTTGTTGGATTTGATGTTGTGGATTTTAATGTGGTACATGGAATGGGATTATTCCATGCATGTTGTGTCTTCTTTGGTGCTAGGACCCATAGATTTGGTGGTCAACTAATAGCAAGGAGGTAGGTCCATTTTATGTCTTATGGTACAATTGATCTCTAAGGGGTTATATTTATCATCTTGCGAGAATTAGAGGTGTTGAACCTAAGTTGTTTTGTTTATAGAATTGTTGGTGGTGATAGATAAGGCATTGAATGTCCCTTTTCAATATTTTGAAATTGGGGTAGTGTCTTTTGGTTTGACTAGTACACCAATTATTCCTATAAGTCTCATGATTAAGATCTTTAGTCCCTACTCTAATAGGCTTATGGTGCTTTTAGTGATGATATGATGGTTCGTCTCCCTGATGAGGTAGTGCATATGAGTCATTTGACGATAGTACTACAAATTGAAGGAAGAAAGTTGGATGCCAAATAGGAGAAGTGGGAGTTAGGTTGTGTGGTACAAACATAAAGGTGATTAAAGATCGGCCTAGACCTTTGGTCTACTTTCATAGCATGCTTCTGATGAGTGTAGAACTCATAAGGTTGTAATACGATGGTTGAGGAGGGTGGATCTATTCGGTCAACTACAATGGGTTAGTCACTTCTCTAAGATTAATCTTCGGTACAGGTTTTGTCCCCAAGTGAGGACAATGGCAAGTGATATCCATAAGTGTCTTTTCAGACTAGGAGTGAGAATTATTAGTATTGATGTAGTTGTTTGGTTGACTTATGCACTAGTGGTGTTTGTGGGTTCTTTAATAGGATCTTAATACCCTCCTTTGATATGTTTGCATTGGTCCCTAGTAATGAAGGACAGATTTATTTAGAGCTTGTGAATTATTTGGGTGTAGTATTGCAAGTCTTGGAGGATGAGAGATTGTTTGCTAGATATGATAGGTGCACTTTATGGATATGTAGAAGGTGGTTACATTCTTTAAGGATTATGAATGAGGGTACATTAGTTTCTCTGGTAGGGCTAGTGTTATAATTGGTGCTCTAACTACTCTAATATGTGTGGATAATGGTGGCAATGAGAAGACTAGTGGGGTCTATCATTTGGATAGATTGAGGGATTAGGTTGGAGCAAGTTGATAATGGTGGTGTAGTATTCTTGATGGTTCCAAAATCTTCATTAGTTGGAGAGCTCTAGATTAAGCAAGGCCTTGATTCTGTCTTTTTAGGGTTCAATGTTTTGGGTGAAGAGATGGTAGAGTGGAGGTTGTCTCCCAGTTGGGATATGGTGGCTCATGGTAACAAGTGGAATAGGTATGGTTAAGGTTGACAAATGATTTATGGTTGTGATGTCTTTTGAGAGTGTAGAAGAAGTTGGTAAGGTTGCATATGAATGAGAGTTTCTTAGGGATATGATTATCGTTTGTTTGGTTCTTCATGTTTCTTTGTTGAGGAGGTGTGTTTGCGGCTCTAGTACTATAGAACTCTTTGAGATTATGGGTGATGTGGAGGATAAGTTGTCTTAGAAGGAGGTCTCGATAGAGTTGTTGGATGGATGAGTGGAGAAGTTGATTGATAAGGATGTAGTGTTCATCAAGGCCCTTTGGAAGAGTCGTCTATTCATATGTGTTTCTCGGTAAGCCGGTATGGATATGGAGAAGCAATATCCGTACTTCTTTCATTCTATTCAAGATCATGGTGATATGTCAAGTCCTTTCTATGATTCCAAGTCTTATATTTCAGCCCCTATGTCATTCATATGCATTCATGTTTAATTTGGCAAGTTTATAATTATTTTACCCTTATGTTGAGATTTTGAAAATGTTGTTTTAAATGTAATGATGCATTCTTATTGAGATTGATTTGTTCATGATCATTATTATCATATATGTTTCTTTGACATTGAGGGATAAATGTTCCCAAGGGGAAGATATTGAAATGACCCCAAAAAGTGCCCAAAAATGTGCCTCGGAAGTGTCCGAAATCATAATTTCCTTATATCTAAAAATTTTTTCTTTATTTTGAAATCTGACTTAATATTTTTGTTCAGGGGGTCAAATTGAGTTGTACGTGGGTCTAACCCAAATTTTAGAACAATCGTATCAAAATCAAAATATTGCAGAAATGTGATTTAGGAGGGTCAAATTTAAAGGAGCATCTCTCTTAGCATATAAAGAACTAGTGGCCCACGACCTACCAAATTAAAGTACTTTGAATTAGCTTTCTGACGCATTTATTTTACCTTATTTCAAGTTTGAATGAAGAATTTATGCTCATTTTCTTATAATGCATTTGTGGAGAAATGCAATTTCTAGTGAATAATTCGCGTCATTTTCGTGATATGAAGCAGTGTTATTTTAGTCTTGCTTATTTGATTTCAGTCCAAGACTTTCAAGTCTTGGGTCTAAAGGGTTCCTATACTTGAAGATACCTATACCTAGCCCCATTTCACCTCATATTATCCTAAACATTTCTCAATACTCACTCAAACACTTAGACTAATATTTCTCTCAAGATTCAAGTCCCAAAATTCAAGACCAATTTTAGGGATTTTATCAAGGATTTCATTCAAGGTTCAAGTCTCCATTAAAGTCTTCTTCAAGTACTTCTCCAAAGCTAAGGTATGTGGGTTTCAACTATTGGGTCCTTTCAACCATGGTGGCCAATCCTCTTTTCTACTTAAATTGTAGATCTAAAGTTGATTTTAAATGTGGATTTTGTATATTAAGAAATTTACTGCACAATGATTTGAGTTCATGAAAGTATGGTTGTTTAGCATGTTTTGAGCTCTAAATCTTTGATCTAATATTGGATTTGATCAAAGGTCTTGATGTATGTTGCTTGAGGGCGTTACAAAGTATTGATTAATGGTTTTATATGGGATTTACTTGCATGTTTGCACTCTTGAATTGCATGGTTTTATACTAGCACTACACTCCCTCTAAGTGTTTGATAAAATGTTTGGATGTGGTGAATGTCCATTGCATGTCTTATGAGTTGAATGACTTTATGATAATGATAGAAATGTTTATATGGGTTGTTTCATGAGAACAAACCTATGGTGTTGCAAGTCTAGTGTTGGGTTCTTATGTTTGTTGTATTATTGGGAAAATGAGGAGTTCTTTCTTGATGATTAAAATATAATGGTTCGATGAGCTAGTTCTATGAAATTCTTAATCCGAATAGGGAAGGGCTTTCGTAAGGAAAGACACTTAATATAAGAAAGATGGGCTCTCGTGAGGAATGCCACTTAATTCAAAAAGGTATGGGCTCCCATATGGAAGGCCACTTAATCCAAAAAGGAATGGACTTCTATAAGGAAGGCCTCTTAATCTAAAAAGGGAGGGCTCCTGTAAAGAAGGTCACTTAATCCAAAAGTGGAGAGGCTCCCGTAAGGAAGGTCAATTAATTCAAAGTGGTATGGGCACCCATAAGGAAGGCTACTTAATCCGAAATGGGATGGGCTCTTCTTAGGAAGGTTACTTAATCCTAAAAAGGATGGGCTCTATATGGTGAAGTTACTCATAAACTCCTCTTCAAAAGGGCTCTATATGAGAAAGGTTTCTTCTCCAGAAGGCCTTATATTATGTCGGTTGAGGTTCCTTACCACACCTAGGTATTATGATCTATGTGAATTAAATGAATGTAAGCATGTTTTACTAATGCATTCATCATATATGCCATGTTATTATATTATGCTTATTGCCTATTATTATGCATTTTGACTATGATGCCTATCTCTTGTTGCATTGTATCCTACATACTTAGTACATTCAAATGTACTAACGCATACTCTATGCCTACATGATGTTACTATGCAGGAACTGGAGATCCATTTGGCCATCATCCTTCTCCATGTGGCTAGTGGTATCCATTCAAGCTAGTTGGTGAGTCCTCCATTTCATGGACATTGATTTCATTCCTATGCTTTGTATTAAAGATTATCTTCCCTTTTCGGTATGCTTTGACTATGAGGGTGAGCCTGGTTGATTGTCTTGACCCTCACTAAGTTCTATGTTAGAGGTGTTGTTGGACAAGATATGTATTATGATTGAGCTTTGACTCAATTATGATATTCAAGCTATTTAAATATAAGTCCCTCTCCCTTAGTCCCAATTTACCTTAATTATGTTTCTTATGTTGATTTATCATACTTCCGTGACCAAGGATGTGTAATGATATGCTACGAGGCTTGTTTGGGGTTCCTTCAGGTTCCCCATTCGCCGATCACGTCTAGGTCATAGTCTTGGGTCATGACAATGATGCACATCAAAACAAAGGGAACTTTAACTTACCGGTAAAGGCATCGGGCATCTTAACCCCTTCTTGAGCCACTTGACCAACATGACCACCTCGATCCAAAAGTTGACCACACTTACACCCCCATTGAATAGATGGACAATCCACTAGCTCGTGACCTACTTTACTACATCCAAAGCAAGAACTAGTGTTCATCCGACAAAGGCCATCATGGTTCTTTCCACATTCTTGACACTTGGGATTAGTCATCCCACCATCACCTCCTTTCGGTGGAGAGAGAAGAGGATAACTACTAATTTCGTGCCCAAATCCACCACAACCCAAGCAAGCATTAGACTTCTTCCAACATAGGCCACCATGGCCCTCCCCACACTTTTGGCATTTAGGCCTTTACACCACCTCATCACCTCTTTTACCTGTTTTACGCTTATGAGGATACTCCTTTATTGTATGACCCATCTCTCCACGACCATAACAAGCATTAGTACCTTTCAAGCATGGGCTATCATAGCCTCTACCACATTTTGGGCACAACATAAGGCACCACACCACCTCTATCTCTCCCCTTAGAACTTTGGAACTTACCCTCAACACAGTCCCTCTTGGCCTTACTATCTCTCCCCCCTCCCCCCCCAGCAATAGAAGTCTGGGGAGCATCCACTTGTTGATTGAGTTGAGTTGCCAATGTTATCACTGATTTAGCTATTACCCATAGAGCAGTACAAACCTCACATTTGATATATCACTATCTTGAGGAGCTTGAGAGATATCATGAAATGTAATGGTTAAGGATTAGTAATAAGTCCTAGGGGTCCTAACTCTATCGCACGACATGGATCATGAAGAAGTGCAATATTTCCTAGAATTCGTCGTAGCCTCCTACTCATAGTTATAGTGCACAATACAACCATGAATAAGACTCTAATCAAAGTGGTGTGTTGGACTACGAGGATTTAACAACCTACTGCTCTGATACCAAGTTTGTCACGACCCAAAATAAGTCTTAGGCGTGACACGGCGAATAGGGAGCCCAAAGGGTCCCCAAACAAGTCTCAAAACTTATCATTGCACATCATTGGTCGTGGAAGCATTTAAATAACATAAAAGAGTAGAAATAGGGAGTAACAGGACTAAGTGAAAAGCTTGCATAACATCATAATCAAGAGACAAAAGAGTCAAGGCTTATATCACAAATATATAGCATGTCCAACAACACCTCTACTACATAGATAAGTGCGGGGACCAAGACAATACAACTAAGCTCACCCTCATAGACAAAATAGCAATAAAGAAGAGTATCTGAATACATAATAAAAGAAATATATACTAAGGTCCCCAAAGTGGAGGACTCACCTACTAGCTTGAGTAGTACCAAATAAGCCACGTAGAGTAGGAGGATGATCAACTTGGGCTTCCATCCCTACATAGTGATATCATATAGGTAAGAGTATGCGTTAGTACATTTGAATATACTAAGTACGTAGGATGCAATACAACAAGAGATAGGCATCATAATTTGATACTATGCACATATTATACAGTAAAAAGGTAAAGTAACAAAAAGGGCATAAAGTACATGATTCTACAATACGACTAAGGTGGTCTCTTATCCGTACACCAGTGCATGATTTAATTTGAGTTCTTATTTCATGTATAGTACTTACTACCTTATATATTCAGTAAGTTAACTCATACTGATATCCTTTATAGGGGACCTCTATTTCATGTTACCGGTACCGAAGCTTGTAGATCTCCCCAGCGTGAGTATAAGATATCCAGTTGTAGTTACTGAGCTCTAGGTTGCTTTGGGGATTTGTATTTCTAGAAATTATATTTTGTATTGTATAAAAGTTAGTCAAGAGTTTGGGCCTACCCGACCCTCATCTGATGTTATTCCTTAACTAGAGGCTTTGTAGACTATGCAAAGTAAAGTGTAGTCATGTCTCATACTTTAGACATTGTGGCTCCAAGGGCCTAGTCATATGCATTTTCTTTTGCCTTATTATTACCATCTACTTTCTTGAAAGCATGTTGAATATGGAAACACCTTGAATAATCATAAAAAGTGGATGACTATATATTGGTTCTCTTGAGCCTTGCCGGTAGCGGGTGCCAGTTTGCCTTGATGACACTTTGGGCATAACAAATGTTGTATTAAAGTTGGTTATCCTATGGAGTCTATAAAGCCATATTTATGAAAAGTCTTGCTTATTGATGTATTGTGCACCACATTTATAAGCAAGAGGCTATGCGCCATTTAGGAGTTTTCACTATCTTTTCATTCTTTAGTCATGCCATAAAGCCAAGTATTTTAGATAGATTGTGACTAAGCTCTAAATTATTTTATACAAGTATTCTAGAAACCAGGAAAAATAAAGGCAAAAATGAAGGAAGTAGAAGTGGTGGTAGATATATGCAGTTGGGTGAGACAACGAAATAAGGCTTAAGATGAGTCTTTATCATAAGCATCTCTAACTCCTCCAGCTCCCGATGAACCATGAAGTAGTGAAATTTCCCTAGACACCTATCGATGCCACCATGTAGAATTTGAGAAATGTATTCCAATTATTGACTAGTATAGTTGTTGTCCAAGGTCAAAGACATTAAGGCCTAATTATAGGTGCAGCTGGTGCGAATAGCACAACTAGTCAGATCCTAATGGAGATCCACAAAACATCATTAATCAGATCCAATAGACTTTAGAAATTATGCATGTGAGTGGTATAGAAGTTGTGGAGTTAGCGACATATAGATCGATTATTGTGTCTATATTGTGGTATTAAGGTTGGAGACAATCAAAGGGTATAGATGCACCAGCAACTACTTAGAAGGTGTTCAAGGAGGCATTTTTGACCATTACTTGACACTAGCGATCTTAGAAGCACATGCAGATCAGTTTTTGATCTCCAACAAGGGAATATGATTGTGACGGAGTATACCCTTCAATTTAATACCCTGGCTAGGTATGTTCCTAATGTGGTTGCTACTATGGTAGATAAAGTTCATCGATATGTGTATATATTGGATTTGTAACTTGTTAAAGATTTTACCATTGCTTTCTTGAATAAAGACATTGATATAGCAAGGCTACAAGATTTTGCAGAAAAACTTGAGGACTAGAGGCAAAGAAGAAGAACACAAGAGTTAGAAAGGGGGCAGTCCAAGAGAGCCAGATCTATAGGTTAATTCACACCGTCCCAAGTTAAGGTTAGGACTTGGTTTTCCAATAGACCACCTAGACCTTATACTCCTACTCCACAGCTAGTTCTCTACTCCAACTTCAAGGGTTTAAAAGTAATCAGTTTGGGCAAAGAAGTAAAAGACAATGGGCACGAACAACAGGATATTATGCAAGCCAACAAATGACTCCTATGTAGCTTTGTAAACAATGTGGGAGTAGTCATTTGGGTATGTGTCATGTTAGGATAGATGCTTGTTATTGGTATGGTATGCCAAGGTATATGATGAGGGATTTCCTGAGGTAATGCATGGGTGATATAGCACAACCAACTAGGTCAGTTGTTGCATAATCACCATCAGTTCCTTTATTACATAGGGGTCAGTAAGCATCTACAGGTCATGGTAGAGGTGTTAGAGGGACAACTAGCTCAAGCGGAGTCTAGAATCGAACTCATGCTTTAGGAGTCAGCAAAATTTGGAAGCTTCACTCAATGTGGTCACAACTACATTTTCCATCTTTTCACATAATGTATATTGATTTATTGACCCTTGTTCTACACTATCATAAATCACTTCCTTAGTTGCTAGAAAGATCAAGAGAGCATCTAAATTGTTGAACAAACCATTTGAAGTGGCTACACCAACTAGTGAATCTACTATAGCTAGAAGGCTCTATCATAAATGTGTAGTAATAGTATGTGACCGTGACACATTGGCTAACCTTATTGAGCTTGGAATGGTCGAATTTGAAGTCATAATGGGTATGAATTAGTTATCTTCTTACTATGCTACCATGGATTGATGAACTAAGAGAGTGTACTTTCACTTTCCAAATGAAGCAGTTCTTAAATGGGAAGTCAATGTTGGGGCACCAAACCATAAGTTTATTTATTATTTTAAAGAAATAAAGATGATATCCAAGGGATATATATGTCATCTAGTTAAGTGAGGGATGTGGAGGTAGAATTAGCAACTCTTCAATCTGTTCCAGTAGTGAATAAATTTGTTGATGTGTTTCCTGAATAGCTTCGAGGTTTATGTCTAGAACGAGAAGTAGATTTTTCTATTGATTTACTTCCAGGAACTTAACCTATTTCTATCCCTCCAAATAGAATGGCCTCGGCAAAATTATGTGAATTGAAGGAGCAATTAAAAGACCTGTTGGAGAATGGTTTTATAAAGGCCTAGTGTGTCCCCTTCGGGTGCACCAATGTTGTTTATACGTAAAAAGGATGGCACCTTGAAAATATGTATCAACTATCGATAATTGAATAGGGCTGGTAAGTTATTAGAGAAGGTTTTGTTTATGGATTTTCTTCTATTTTTGTACCTCTAACAAAGTTGACACTTAAGGCAACTAAATTCTAATGGAATGATGCATGTGAAAGAAGCTTCTAAGAGATGAAAAGCAAGCTAAATTCTACACTTGTGCTAGCTCTTCCAGAAGGCACAAAGGGGTATACAATGTATTATGATACTTCAAGGGTTAGCTAAGGGTGTGTACTGACAAAACATGGTAGCGTAATTGCTTGATTTGAGACAAATACAACTGCATGAGAAAAACTACCCAACACATGACCTTGAGTTTGCAATGGTTGTGTTTATTTTAAAAATATGATGCCACTATTTGTTGGGGTTCAAGTTGATATATATACTAATCATAAGAGCTTCCAGTACGTCTTTAAGTCAAAAAGGCCTAAATTTAAGGCAACAGAGATTACTAGAGATAATAAAAGATTATGACATTGATTACTTACCATATAGGGAAAGTAAATGTGGTACTCGATGCTTTGAGTCATAAGACAATCATGAATATTACTGATTAGAAAGTGGGAAATCAAGGAGTGGTTAAGGATATACGTCAACTAGCTAGTTTGGGAGTTTCCTCCTTGAAACTCTAAAGGAAAGGGTTATTGTGCATAACGATGTAGAGTCGTTATTGGCAATAGAGGTGAACGAAAAACATTTTAAGGATCCTATTATATGATGACTTAAGGAAAAGGTAAGTCAGGGTATGATGAAGATCTTTGAACTTACACAAATGTAGTACTTTATTGCAAAAGTAGATTATCTGTGCCTAATATTAGTGGATTAAGAAGGAGAGTAATGGAAGAAGTTCATCATTCAAGATATTCCATCCATCCGGGATCAACTAAGATGTATGATGACCTGAAGGGAATATTTTTATGGGGAGGCATGAAAAGGGACCTTATAGAATTTGTGGCTTAATAACTGAATTGCCAAAAAGTTAATGTAGGGCCAGGAGGTTATATGCAATGTAGAGTTTCCAACATGGAAGTGGGATATGATTAATATAGATTTTATTAGTGGGTTGTCTCACTCATTTCAAAATTTTGACTCCATATGGGTAATAGTTGATAGACTTACAAAGTTTGCACACTTCTTATAAGTTAAGAGTAATTATATAGCTGAAGATTACGCAAAGTTATACCTCAAAGAGATAGTAAAGCTACATGGGGTCCCAATCTCCATTATATCTGATCAGGGAACTCAATTCACTGCAAAGTTTAGGAAGTCCTTCCAAATGAGTTTAGGGAGACAAGTGAATTTAAGTACAACGTTTCACTCTCAAAAAGATAGTAATGCAGAACATAACATTCAAACACTTGAAGATATGTCGCGGGCTTGTGCATTGGACTTCAAGGGTAGTTGCGTGGATCATTTGCCACTTATTGGATTTACCTATAATAATAGCTACCATTCACGCATCAAGATAGCACGTCATGAAGCGTTGTATGGACAAAAATGTATGTTGCTAATCAGATGGTTTGAAGTGGATAAAACCACCTTGCTTGGGCCAGATCTAGTACAACAAGCCATGGAAAAAGTTAATCTAGTACAACAACGACTAGAAATATCCCAAAATCGTCATAAATCATCTGAAGATGCTAGGAGGTGAGGATTGGAATTCTCAGTAGGAGAATGGGTATTCTTGAAGATGTCCCTAGTGAAAGGAGTTATGAGATTTGGTAAGAAGGGAAAACTAAGCCCACATTACATAGGGCCATATGAAATTATTAAGAGGTTTGGGTAGGTTTGCATATGAATTAGAGCTGCCCTACGAGATTTCAATGGTTTATCTAATTTTTCATGTCTCAATGCTTCGAAAATGCATAGCTGACCCATCTTGTATCACTTTTATTGAAGATGTGCAGGTTAGAAAAGATCTTATTATGAAGAGGTACTTATTGCTATTCTAGATCATACAAAGCTAAGGAGTAAAGAAATAGCTTTAGTAAAAGTAATTTGGATAAACCAGCAAAGAAAAGATAATATGGGAGGCTGAGGAAGCGATGAGATCTAAGTACCCTTACTTATTTGAAGCTAAATTAGATGTCCAATATGCAAAGCTGGGGCATTAATTGGTACGTGTGTTTGAATACTTATTATGTTGTCAAAAGATTGTTTAAATAAAGGTTTGAACTTGGTTTAGCCATCCATTTATACTAACATTTGAGGACGAATTCTCCTAAGGTAGGGAGGATGTAACACCCCTTATGTTACTTGTACTAGTCCTATACATATGAAACATGATATGACTTGGTGAAATCAGCACCTATTTTTTTTAAGTGCTTGAAGTTTGTATTAGAGGGCAAAATGTATATTTAACACTGAAGATGATCAGGTGTATATAAGTTTTAAGTCAAATTAAGGAGATCGTGTCCTTAAATGAAGTGAAAGAAGTGAGAAGACTATAGGACTTAGAAGCTATCCGGTGAGTCACTTATGTTCTTAGCTTAAATAGACTAGGTAGACGGAGAAGAGGCCCAATATTGAGTTTGTCTAAGTCCGATAATGAATAACTTCCAAGTTAAGGGTGTAACTTTCGCTCATATTTTAGACTTATAAAAGGGCAATATTTTTAGCCAAAGAAGAATAGAAAAAGGACCCAAGTACATTTACAACTCACTTGGTGATTTGGGCATAAACTATGTGAAGAAAAAAGAGAAAAATAGGTAGCCAGGGCCTATCAAATTTAAACCGAATAAGGTCTAATTGAAAGGAAAAAATAGGTACATTACTAACTTGATAAAATAATGTTTAAAATACCAAAGAAGTTCACCAAAGGTTCCTTTAAAAGGGCTTATAAGTAGCTCCTTCAAGTCATTTAACATTGGAAAAAAAAATAGACTTTTCAATATTTTTCTCTCTACTCTTTCTTAACTTTGCTAAGTGGCCACAAGAAACTTTTATTTTTCTTGGAGAAGCCCTCAACCTTGAAGGTAAATATAATTAAAGATACTTTTGTATTTACTATGGGTTTTCATGAAAATACAGAGAAGTAGGCTGGTAATACTTGTGTTGGAATTTTGGACAGCATGTGTTACAAAGATTGTTGTATACTTCCCTAATTAATTTGGAAACTTTTCTCTTCTTGGTTGGATTGATTATGAAGATTTTTTTAATGAGGTTTAGTTCTGTAATGATCTATCAAGGTTGCTACACCATTTTTATTTTTTGCAAAAAAGAGTTCTTGTATGATATCTTAATTGTGCTCTTAGTAGGAACTTGTGAGCTGATAATTGGAGATTGTTGTTTCACGTTCTCCATATAATTTAGAACTATTTTAGACTATTTTAGGAGTCTTTATATATTTGAATATGGTGGAAAATTTTTTGTTAAAGTTGGAACAGGTATAAGATTGTTGATGTCGAAATATAGTGAAAGGACACAATATTATGCTGCCTCCTTATGTGTTGTGTAGAATTGTTATGTGCTATGCTTTGCGGGCTGTTGTAAAACTATTATTGGATCAAAAGAAGAGGGACATGACATGTATATTAGAAAGTGTACTAGAAAGTATGATTAGAGGTGGAAAGGTTGAAAAAATACTCTTGGGTTGACAATTACACGCTTGCTGCCCGTGCATTATTTTTTATGAGATTGGACTGCCATGATGTGTCTATTAGCTGCTAATAGTAGTTTTATCACCTACTATATTATATACATGTGTTTGGAGAAAATTAGGTTACTACGAGGTAATAATTAGGTTGTACAATGAGGTATGGAAGGCTACTCGATTTTGTATTACTTAGCATGAAATCTGTAGTCTTCCTTGGCACATAAGGGCACTTACCAACACCGACTTAACTAATAACCATGTGTCCACTATTTAACATGTTCATATGCTCCAGTACATAGTCATCTTCAAATCTGCATATATACTTGGATACTAAGATGCATGAGTTCCTTTTTGCTAAATAAAGTTCTTGTGTTATTTCATCTCCTGCGCATTTCATTAATTGTGCAAATTACTCTTTCCATTGGGGTATTGTCTTTTATAATTATCTACATGTCAGATGCTATATATTTGGTCCTACATATCAAATATTATGACCTCCAAAAGAATTATCTCCAAAGTAAATAAAAGATAAAGTGAAGCTGCTTATTGATGGGTGGTATGCTAGGGGTGGAAGAATCACCTAGCATTAGTCGATCCCATATTACGGAGGCCATCCTAGCAGTGCAAGGAAAGCCTTGCATGGGTTGATTCCAATATTAATTCATAATTGATCATCTGATCATTTGTATTATATACTGTGCACAAACTATATAGTAAAGATAGGTAAAGTATCGAAAAGGACATAAAGTACATGATTCAACAATATGACTAAAGGTGGACTCTTATATGTACACCAATGCATGATTTCATTTGAGTTCTTATTTCATGTATAGTATTTCTTGCCTTATAGAGTCAGTACATTATCTCATACTGGCATCCCTTACGGGGGACCTGCATTTCATGTTATAGGTATGTGATCTAGTAGATTTCCCCAGTAAGAGCGTAGGATATCCAGCTGATGTTGCTAAACTCCAGATTGCTTCGGGGCTTTATGTGTCTAGAACTTATATATTTGTATTTTGTAATAGTTAGTCATGTGGTGGATTATATTCCTACCCTTATCAGATATTGTTCCTTATCTAAAGACTTTGTAGACTATGTAAAGTGTGGTCATGTCTTGCACTTTAGACATGGTGTCTCCAATGGCCTAGTCATATGTATTTTCTTTTTGATTGTTATTACTGTCTACTTTATTGAAAAAATATTGAATATGAAAACCCCTTATAATATTCATAGAAAGCTTATAATTATATGTTGGTTCTCCCGAACCTTGTCGGCAATGGGTGCTAGTCTGCTTTAACGTTACTTTGGGCATGACAATCGGCTCTATCCTAGTATAGTGAGAACCTATTATTTGACCACACCCTTTAGGCTCTATCCTAACATGGTCAATGTCCATTAAAATCTATATGGATGTATACCTTGTATGGGATAAAAATATGAAGATCATTCGTATGGTACCACATAGTTATGGGACTATGAAATCTACCAAAGCCCTCTCGATGTTAAGTAATATCCCATGGAATACATAAATCATGCATATACATAGCTTTCAACATAATACATACTTAAAATCATTCCTTCATAGCTTGTAAAATAGTCATCATAGTTTTCATGAAAACATTTCACATCATAGGAGTAGTCCATCTACATAACTTTTCATAGTGTGGGTCGACATTCCCACCATAACATTATCATCACAAATATTAGGGTCTTAATCACCTTTTTTATCATATGACATCATAAATCATCATTGTTACAACATCATTATAATTGTCATAAAACATCTAAATTTTACATTCTTGAGGTCATAGTCATAAGAAACATATCGTCATCATAAGAGACTAGGGCTAAGTTTGGGTTCATGAACAGTTGAGTGAAAATCATGCTATTGAATGAAATTCATAGAGAAAACATGCAACACAAATCAATTTGGATTATTAATGATGGAATCCATATCAATCCATCAAGCCCGAATCATGCTTACTTGAAAGCACATACTATTATTTGAAAATCATGTAAGTGATGTAATTCTTCATAATTCATGCAAAATTGAGTATAATTATCCTTTACAATTCATAATCCATGCATTTAGAATAATATAATAAAAGTTTATAAGAAATCATCATGAAGCTTTGGTAAAAAGAAAATTTTGGATTGGACTTCATGGATGAAACTAATCCACATATGAAGTCCTACATACCTCAAGTGAGATCTTTTAGATTGGAGTAGAAAAAACTTAAAATCCTTAGTGAAGCTTGGAACCCTTGCTCCAATAGAGTCCTTGTTCTAGAGGGAGAAATATTAAGAATCCTTGAGAGAATTGTGAGGTTGAATGAATTAAGATGAGTTACAAATAGAACTTATAAGAGTTAGATACTTTAAGTTAGTTCGGAGGGCCAAAATGTTTTTTAGGGTCTAGATGAATTAGAAATATCAAAAATGTTCTTCATTAAAATCTGTTGAAACCAACCATGCGAACACATTCATGGGACTTAGTTCAACCTATGGCTTGTTCCTTGGCTTGTAAAACCTATGCCATAAAAGTTAAGCTACTGAAACTATCACTTCTCAAACCACAGACATGCAAGATGATCCATCATTCTTTTAACGAGCCATACGTCCCTTTGTATGGTAGTCCCAGACTTTGAAAAATTAATATCTTCAATGCTCTCTCCATGACTCCATAGGTAGATTGTGGTTCCATCTATGGTCCATCCTGTTAATTTTGGGAACACTTCTATAAATTTCATGATTTTCAAACTTTACTAGACTCAGTCCATGAAACATTCCTATGACTCATAGATCAATCCCCAAGCCATAGACTGCTTTGTGTGACAAAATCTGTTTTAAAATTCCTAACTTTCATTTCCATGTCTATCTACATGAGAGGTGTGCCAAGTATACACTTACGAGGGTATTATTATCTAAAAACATCCACTAGAAATGTAGGGTGCAATCCATAAGCACCACTATGAGCCATGGTGTGCCATGAGGCATGGTGCTACACTCTATCATGTAGCCTAGAAAATGGCCCACGAGGGTCCTCCACGTGAGCCTTCACGAACAATGGTGGTCACCGTAGTCCGAGAAGGTTCCCTTGGTGGGTACCCTAGGCCAAAAATTTTCAAAATTGCATTTTAAGCCTCAATCCAGTCTTTCAAGGTACGGGGCATTAACATCACATTACTTGATATTACATTTACATCATTATACATTTTATTTTCTTATTGTGGTTGCGAATATATACTTTCATGATTCCATTTATTTCGTAATTTAGCATGTAGTAATTAACTGTGGTAGTAGTTAGTTGAACACGTGCTACTTGAACGATATACTATTTTGATTGAACTGATTTACATGCAAGTTGTAGTTTTGGATATTCAGTTCATGTGGTGGGAGTATTTGTATTCTTTATTGCTTTACTTCATGTTTAGTTCTCTACTTACTGAGTATCACAATGCTAGGTGCTTATTCCTTACTTCTACAGTTCTTTAGGTGGTGACCCCAGATTCTCCTTATTATCCTTCTTACTTTGTTAGGATTTACTTGATATAAAATGACCCAAAAAAAGTGCCCAAAACTGTGTCTCGAAAGTGCCCGGAATCCTAATTTCCATATATCTCAAAATTCGTCCGTAATTTTGAAAATTCAACTTCATATGCTTGATGAAGGGGCATTATTGAGTGGGAAATGGGTCTAACTTCAATTTTAGAGCAACCATATCAAAATTTGAAAATCCAAAAATGACGAATTCCAGTATTGATCTGCAGCCTTGGTGCGATGCGGCTGGAGCGGACTAGTATTATTTTTTCCCAGTTTTTATTGTTTACTTCAAGGCTTTTGGGGATTGGCCCTAAGTCTTTCCATGCGTAAAAATACCCAGACTTATCCATATTTCATCGTCATACAAGACATTCCCCAATACTCTCTCAAACAGTTAGACAAATAATTTACTCAAAATCTAGGGTTCCAAACTCATTCCAGATCTTAATGATTTAATTCAAGCTTTAAGTCTCCATTCCAATCTTCATCAAGAAATTCTCCAAAGATAAGGTTTGTGGGTTTCAACCATTGGGTCCTTTCACCTATGGTGCCAAGCTTTCTTTTTACCTAAATCTCATGTTTCTTAGTTGATTTACTTATGGATCTAACTTACGATGAATTTAACTATGAACTATGTTGGAGTTTTGTAAAAGTGTGACTGTTTAAGCATGTTTTGAGCTATGATTCTATGATCCATTGTGGGATTTGATGAAGGGTCTTGATGTATCTTGTATGAGCGTGTTGCTAGGTATTGGTGGGTTATTTTACATTGGATTTTCTTACATGATTTCACTCTTGAATTGCATGATTTTACACTAACATTACATACTTACCAAGTGTTTGATAAAATGTCCGATTATGGATTGTTGAGTTGTTGAGGGTCTACAGCATGGCTTATGGTTTGAATGACTTTATGATAATGAAAGAAGTGTATATATGTGTCATTTTTCAGCAATAGTGTTGTGACTTAACCAAGCCTTACTTGGGGGGTTATAGACCCAGGTAATTTCCATATATCTCAAAATTTGTGCATTGTATCAAAAATTCAACTTCATATTCTTGATCGAGGGCAAAACTAAGTGGGAGATGGGTATACCCCAATTTTAGAGCAAATGAATCACAATTTCAATTTCCCAAAAATTAAATTTTAGTAAGGTTTTCGTGCCTCTGGCGTGATGCGCCTTTGGCGTGCCTCAGAGTATTTTTGTGCTAGTTGTTTAATTTCAGTCCAAGACTTTTGAGTCTTGGGGCTAAGTCTTCCTATGCATGAAAATACCTATACTTAGTCATATTTCACCTTCATTTCATATAAGACATTTCCCAATATTCTCTCAAACACTTGGACAAATATTTTACCCTAAATTTCAAGTCCCAAAACTCATCCAGATCTTAAGGATTTCACTCAAGCTTCAAGTGTCCATTTCCAATCTTTATCAAAAATTCTCCAAAGTCAAGGTATGTGGGTTTTAACCATTGGGTCCTTTCACCCATGGTCCCCAAGCTTCCTTTTTACAAAAATTTCATGTTTCTAAGTTGATTTTAATTATAGGTTTTCTATTAAGAATTTGAGTATGAACTATGTTATGGTTATATAAATGTGTGACTGTTTTAGTATGTTTTGAGCCAAGAATCTTTGGTCTATCTCAAGATTTGATAAAGTATTTTGATATATATTGCATAAAGGTATTACCAAGTGTTGGTGAGTGGTTTTACATTGAATTTACTCATATGATTACACACTTGAATTACAGGTTTTTACGCTAGCATTGCACACCCATCAAGTCTTTGATAAAATGTTCGATTAATATTTCTTCAGTTGTTGAAGGCCTAATGCTTGGCATATGAGTTAAGTGATTTTATGATGATGTCAAAGTGATATGTATGTGTTTATTTCATGAGCAATATCTACTTTGTTGTGAGTTGACTATGCTAATTGAGGGGTTATTCCTTAATCACCTTAGATAGGGATGGTAAGCCATTAACAAATTGAGGCATTGATACATCAATTGCCTTTGATGGGGTAGGTAAGCCATCAACCAATTAAGGGGTTGGTACCTCAATCACTTCCCGCAGAGGGTGGTCATGTCCGTCAATCAATTGACCAGTTGGTACCTCAATCGCCTCAGAAGGAGGTGGTAAGCCATCCACCAATTCAGGGGTTTATACCTCAATCGCTTATGATGGAGGGTTGTTATATCTATCAACCAATTGAGGGGTAGGTACCTCAATCACTACTAAAGGGTGGCTACTTTAGATTCCAAGTGTTAAGTTGCTTGGTCTATGATAATGGTCTCTTCCAATACATGTAATATGATCTATATATAAGCATGTTTACTTGAAGTATAATTCATGCATGCCATCTTGTTATATGTTCATCTCTTGTCTAATTATGCATTTTGATTGTGTTGCTTATCTAGTGATGCATTGCATTCTACATACTTAGTACATTCAAATGTACTAACACATATTGTATTCCTACATGATGTTACCATATAGGAACTAGTGTCCCACTTGATCCTCCTCCTCCTCCACGTGGCTAGTATGATATCTTTCAAAGAAAGTTGGTGAGTACTCAACTTTGAGACAGACTGCTCTTGATTTTTTCTATGTATAGACTCTCTTTTCTTTATGGCATGCCTGACTATAAGAGTGAGATTTGTTGCTTGTCTTGGACTACGCTAAGTTCTATGTTTAGAGGTTTTGTTGGATAAGTTATATAATGATGCTAAGAGTTTGAATCCTTTGACTCTATTGATGTTTTACGAAATGAAAGGTGTCTCTTAGATTCATGTCCCCTTGTTTTACTGTTTTATTATTATTTAATTGCTTCTGCGACCAAGGATGTTTAATTATATGTTAAGAGGCTTGATTGGAGTACCTTCAGGTTCTCCATTCGCCGTGTCATGTTTAGGCCCTAGGCTTGGGTTGTGACAAACATGGTATCAGTACTAGGTTGTTAATGGTCCTTGACATCCAACACACTGCATTGATTAAAGTCTTATTCATTTTTATGTTGTGCACCACAACTATGAGTAAGAGGTTATGAGATGTTTTAAGAAATGTTTCCCTTCTTCTTACTCTATGTAATGCTATAGAAGTTAAGGTAAGGTTTTACTCCCTAATGATTGTTCTTTGCTAAGCTAGATCATTCCTAACACGAGAGGAAGAAGAGCCCACACACCCAAGGAACAATCGGCTCATAGTGAGCTCTTGGATGCTCTCACTTTGCTAGCTCAAGTTATGGCTAACCAAGCCAACCAAGGGTCCCAAGCCCCTCATGCTTCTACTCTAGCATCTCAGGTGAGGGACTTTATGAGGATAAACCCATTGGATTTTAATTTGTCTAAGATGAGTGAGGACCCTCATGAATTTATTGGTGATATTTACAAGGTGTTATCTATTATGAGTGTGAGGTCAGAAGAGAAGGCGGATTTGGCGGCTTACCAACTCAAGGGGGTGTCTCAGATATGGTATATCAATGGAAGGAGGAGAGGTGAAACAACAATATGATACTATGGGAGGAGTTTACGGTGGCTTTCCTCAACTGATTCTTTTCTCTTGATCTTAGGGAGGCCAAAATGATGGAATTTATGAATTTGAGGCAAGGATTCATGAGTGTAAGGGAGTATGCCCTCAAGTTTAATCAACTCTCAAAATATGCTACACACTTGGTTGTTGACTTGAGGTCTAGAATGAATAAGTTTGTGATGGGTGTATTTGATTTGGTGAGTGAAGAATATAATACCGCCATGTGGATTAATGACATAGATTTGTCTCGCTTGATGACTTATGCCAAACAATTAGAGGGGGAGAAATTAAGAAAGAGAAGGGGTCATGAGTCCAGGAGGGCCCATTTTGATGGTAAGATCCAAAGTTAGAAGGGTGGTCAATTTCACCAAGGCCAACAGTCTTCTCATGCTCCTAGTCGCAGATTTGCCAATGACTACCAAAGGCCCCAAGAGGGTGGTGGTGTGATGCCTAGATTCGTGTGTCCAAAGTGTAGTAGGGGTCATGATGGACCATGCTTGAGGGATAACGATGCTTTTTTTGGTTGTAGGGAAGTAGGCCACAAGATGATTGATTGTCCATGAAATCACAATAAGGGT
The DNA here is from genome assembly GCA_025642045.1 of Solanum sejunctum. NCBI lineage: Eukaryota > Viridiplantae > Streptophyta > Magnoliopsida > Solanales > Solanaceae > Solanum > Solanum sejunctum. The sequence goes on from JAOTQJ010124561.1 coordinate 22,014, forward strand.
AAGGTTGTTCATCCTAAAGGCCCGGGTACTAATACTGTTCCTTTGGTTAGTGGAGGCAAACAAGGTGGTGTCCTAAGGCACAATCAGTTTTATGATCTAAATGGGAGGCAAGGGGTTGATAAGGTACCCGATATCATCAACAGTATGTTACAAGTCTTTGATTTTGATGTGTATACATTGATAAACCCAGGTGCCACTCTTTCTTTTGTTACTCCTCATATTGCCAAAAAGTTTCATGTTGAGCCCAAACTGTTATGTGAGCCTGATGAGGTGTCTACTCCTATTGATGTATCTAATATTGCTAGAAAGGTCTATAGAGGTTATCCTATTTGCATCTTGCATAAAATATTGCCTTGTCATCTTGTTGAGTTAGAGATGATTGATTTTGAAATCATTCTTGGGATGCATTGTTTGCATTATAATGCCTATATTGATTGTAGAACCCATAGGTTCAAGTTCCAATTCCCAAATGAACCCGTCCTTGAGTAGTAGAGTCATGATGATATGGTCAAGAGTAGGCTTATCCCTTGAATTAAAGCCCAAAAGTTGATTTCTAAGGGGTGTCTCTATCATTATGTGAGGGTTAGGGATGTTGAGTCCAAAGTCCTTCCTATAGAGTCGATTCCATTGGTAAATGAGTTTCTTGATGTCTTTCAAAATGACCTTCCTGGTGTTTCTCCCTAAAGGGAAAAAGACTTTGGTATAGACCTCCTTCCCTATACTCAACCCATTTCTATTGCCCTTTACTGTATGGCCCCGGTGGTGTTAAAGGAGTTGAAAGAGAAACTGAGGGATTTGTTGAAGGGTTTTATTAGACCTAGCAAATCACCTTGGGATGTATCGGTGTTTGTGAAGAATAAAGATGGGTATCTTAGAATGTGCATTGACTACCTGCAACTTAATAGGGTCACCATAAAGAATAAGTACCTCTACCGAGGATTGATGACTTATTTGACCAACTTCAAAGGGCTAGTCACTTCTCTAAGATAGATCTTTGGTCTGGTTATCATTAAGTGAAGGTGAGGGAGTGTGACATATACAAGATGGCCTTCCGGACTAGGAATTGGAATTATGAATTTGTGATTAAGTTTTTTAGGTTGACTAATGCACCAACTATCTTGGTGGATCTTATGAATAAAGTCTTTTAACCCTACCTTGATTTCTTTGTGGTGGTTTTTGTTGATGATATTTTAATTTATTCTCATAGTGAGGAGAAACATATGGCTCATTTAAGGGTAGTGCGGCAAAGATTTGAGGGAAGAGAAGTTGTATGCTAAATATGAGAAGTGTGAATTTTTGTTGAATGTGGTTGCCTTTCTTGGACATGTTGTGTCAGTTGATGGCATTAAAGTGAATTGTAAAAATACCATTATGATTAGAAATTGGCCTAGACCATCAACCCCATCATATATTAGGAGTTTCTTGGGCTTACAAGGTTACTACCAGAGGTTTGTGAATGTGTTCTCTTCTATTGCCTCTCTCATGACTAATTTAACTCAAAATAAGGCTATGGTTGTGTGGACCAATGAGTGTGAAAAATGTTTCCAAACCATAAAGTATAAGCTTGTGTCCATTCCTATCTTTACTCTATCGGAAGCGTTGGAAGGGTTTATTGTGTATTGTGATGCCTCTCGGATTAGTTTGGGTTGTGTATTGAAGTAAAATAGTAAGGTGATAGCCTATGCTTCTAGACAACCCAAAGTGCATGAAAAAATTATCCTACTCATGATCTTGAATTGGCCATCGCGGTCTTTGCTTTGAAAAATTGGTATCATTACTCGTATGGGGTACATGTTGATATGTTTACTGATCATAAAAGTCTCAAATATGTGTTCAGACAAAAAAGATCTCAACTTGAGGAAAATAAGATGGTTAGAACTTCTTAAGGATTATAATATGAGTGTGCATTATAATCCAGGTAAGGCTAATGTTCTAATGGATGCTTTGAGTAGGATATCTATGGGTAGCCTAGCTCATGTTGATAATAGGGGCAAAGAGGTCACTAAGGAGGTCCATCGGTTGGCTAGATTAGGGGTTAAGTTAGAAGAGTTTGATAATGGTGGGATGGTGGTTGTTGATGGTTCAAAGTCTTCCTTGGTTGATGAGGTAAAAGCAAAACAAGAAATCTTGATTCCTACGTGTTAGAATTGATGGGTTTGGTGAGAGAGGGCAAGGTGAAGGTTTTATCCCAAGGGGGAGATGGTGCCTTTAGGTACCAAGGTAGGTTTTGTATGCCTTGTGTTGATGACTTGAGAGAGAAGATTCTTGATGAGGCTCATAATTCTTTCTATTCTATCCACCCCGATTCTACAAGGATGTATAGGGATTTGAGGGATGTGTTTTTGTGGGGAGGTATCAAGAAAGATATTGCCAAATTTGTATCCTGTTGTCATAGTTAACAAAAAGTCAAAGCCGAACACCAAAGGCTGTGTGGCCTAACCCAAGATATAGAAATTCCTATTTGGAAGTTGGAGGAAATTAACATGTACTTTGTGGTTGGGTTGCCCAAAACTAGAAAGGGTTTTGATTCTATTTGGGTTGTGGTTGATAGAATGACAAAGTTAGCTCATTTCCTACCAACTAAGACTATTTATGGGGCCGAAGACTATGCTAAACTGTACATTCATAAGTTGGTGAGATTACATGGGGTGCCCTTGTCTATAATATCTGATCGTAGTGCTCAATTCACTTCACACTTTTAGAGGTCCTTCAAAAGAGGTCTTTGAACTAAGGTAAAGCTTAGTACAACCTTTCACCCTCAAATGGATAGCCAAGCCAAAAGAACTATCCAAACTCTTGAGGATATGCCTAGGGATTGTGTTTTGGAGTTTAAGAGTAGTTGGGATGATCATCTTACATTAATTTAGTTTGCTTATAACAATAGCTATCATTCTAGTATTGGTATGGTTCCTTTTGAGGCCCTTTGTGGTAGACATTGTAGATCACCTGTTGGGTGGTTTGAAGTGGGCGAAATGGATTTGTTGGGTCTGAATCTGGTTATGGAGTCTATGGAAAAGGTAAGGTTGATTAAAGAAAGGTTGAAAATAGCCAAAAGTTGTCAAAGGTCCTATGGAAATGTGAGGACAAGGGAGATTGAATATCATGTTAGTGATTGGGTTTATTTGAAGGTGTCACCCATGAACAGTGTGGTTCATTTTGGTAAGAAGGGTAAATTAAGTCCAAGATTTATGCATCCTTATAGGGTGATGAGGAAGACTGGTAAGGTGGCCTATGAGTTGGAGTTGCCTAATGAAATAGACAGGATTCATCCAATGTTTCATGCATCCAAGTTAGCAAAATGTGTGGGTGATCTGAATGTTATTGTCCCATTGAATTTTGTGGGTGTTGTTGAAGACAACTTGACTTATGGTGAAGTTCCAATGATATTCTTGGATAGAGAAAGTGAAGATGCTGAGGAACAAGGATGATGCTTCCGTTAAGGTCCTTTGGAGAAATCAACAAGTCCAACGTACTACATGGGAGACTGAAGTGGACAAGCAAAAGTGATACCCCTATATTTTCCATTCTACTCAAGCCTAAGGTACTAATTATAAGCTTCTATGTGATTTAATCTCTCATGTTTCAACTCCTATGTCATTTGCATGCATTCATGTTTAGATTGACAAAGTTTATGGTGATTTTAATACTTATATTGAGGTTTTTGAAAATGATGTTTAAGTGTTTTGTCGCATTTTACTTTTGTGGATGATTTGTTTATGATTACTCTTCTTATGTGCATTTCTTTGACATTAGGGGATGAATGTTCCCAAGGAGGAGATATTGAAATGACCCCAAAAAGTGCCCCGAAATGTACCTTGAAAGTGCCCAGAATCATAATTTCCATATATCTCAAAATTCATGCATGGTATCAAAAATTCGACTTCATATTCTTAATCAGGGGGAAAAATTAAGTGGGTACTGAGTCTAACACCGATTACAGAGTAAAAGATCACAATTTTAATTTCCCAAAAATCAAATTATTGTGAGGTTTTCGTGCCCCTAGCGCGACGCGCCTTTGGCACGCCTCCGTGTATTTTATGCCAGTTATTTTATTTCGATCCAAGACTTTGAGTCTTAGGCCTATGTCTTCCTATGCTAGAAAATAGCTATACTTAGCTATATTTATCCTTTATATCATATAAGACAGTCCCCAATACACTCTTAAACACTTAGAGAAATATTTCACCCCAAATCTCAAGTCCCAAAAGTCATCTGGATCTTAAGGATTTCACTCAAGCTTCAAGTCTCCATTTCCAATCTTCATCAAAAATTGTCCAAAGTCAAGGTATATTGGTTTTAACCATTAGGTCCTTTCACCCATGGTGCCCAATCTTTCTTCTTACACAAATTTCATGTTTCGAAGTTGATTTTACTTATGGGTCTTCTATTGTAAATTTGACTATGAACTATGTCGGGATTGTGTAAAAGTGTGGCTGTTTTAGTATGTTTTGAGGTATGAGTCTTTGATCTATCTTAAGATTTGATGAAGTGTTTTGATGTATATTGCATAAGGGTATTACCACGTATTGATGAGTCGTTTTTACATTGAATTTACTTGTATAATTTCACTCTTAAATTGCAGGGTTTTACACTAGCATTGCACACACACGAAGTGTTTGAGAAAATGTTCGGTTATTGTATCTTGAGTTGCTGAAGGCCTAATGCTTGACATATGAGTTAAGTGAATTTATGATGATGAGAGTATGATATATATGTGTTGATTTCATGAGCAGTATCTATTGTGTTGTTAGTTGACCATAGCTAATGGAGGGGTGATGCCTCAATCGCTTCGGATGGGGGTGGTAAGCCATCAACCAATTGAGGGGTTGGTACCTAAATTGCCTCAGATGGGGCTAGTAAACCATCAACCAATTGAGGGTTTGGTACCTCAACCACTTTCAGTAGAGGGTGGTCATGTTTGTCAACCAATTGAGGGGTTGGTACCTCAATCGCCTTGGATGGGGTGGTAAGCCATCAACCAATTGAGGGGTTGATAGCTCAGTCACTTCTGATAGAGAGTGGTTATATCCATCAATAAATGAGGTGTTGGTACATCAATCACTACTAAGGAGTCATATACTTTAGATTCCAAGTACTAAGTTGCTTGGTCTATGATGATATTCTATTCCTACACACGTAATATGGTCTATATATAAGCATGTTTACTTCAAGTGTCATTCCTACATGTCATATTGTTGTATGTTCATCTCTTGTCTAATTATGAATTTTTACTATGTTGCCTATCTATTTATGCATTGCATCCTACATACTTTGTACATTTAAATGCACTACTATATACTCTATGCCTACATGATGTTACCATGTAGGAACCGAAGTCCCACTTGATCCTCCTCCTCCTCCACGTGGCTAGTGTGATATCACTCAAAGAAAATTGGTGAATCCTTAACATCGGGGATATACTTCTCTTGATTTATGCTATGGATAGACTTTGTTTTCTTTATGGAATGCTTGACTACGAGGTTGAGCCCGATTGCTTTTCTTGGCCCCCTCTTAAGTTCTACATTTAGAGGTATTCTTGGACAAGTTATGTAATGATGCTATGAGATTGAATCCTTTGACTCGATTGATGTTATATGATATGAAAGATGTCTCTTAGCCCCCTATCCCCTTATTTCTACTCTTTTATTATTATTTAATTGCTGCCATGACCAAGGATGTGTAATGATATGTTAAGAGGCTTAGTTGGGGTCCCTTTAGGTTCCCCATTCACCGTGTCATGTGTAGGCCTTAGGCTTGGGTCGTGACATATTGATTATATTGCTTATATATTATTGCATTGTATCCTACATACTTAGTACATTCAAACGTATTAACACATACTCTATTCCTAATGATTTTACCATGTAGAAATATGAGCCTCACATAATCACCCTCTTCATCCACGTGGCTAGCATAATCTCTCTCAAGCTAGTTGGTGAGTCCGCAACGCCAAGGATATTTTCTTTTGCTCTTATGTTATGCTAAGACTTTCTTTCCTTTATCATATATTTTTGACAATGCGGGTGAGCCCAGTTGCTTGTCTTGGCCCCCGCTAAGTTCTATATTTAGAGGGGTTATTGGACAAGTAATGTAATTATGCTCAAGCTTACCTCCTTGATATTTTATGATATGAAAGAGTTTCCTTATACCTTTATCCTTGTTTTATACTCTTATCATTCTTCTAATGCTTTTGCGATCAAGGATGTGTAATTTTATACAAAGAGGCTTGTTTAGAATCCCTTCGGGTTCCCCATTTACCATGTCACGTCTAGGCCCCAGGCTTGGGTCATGACAAGAGAGGTAGAGGCTTATGTTTTTGGTGGATTCTTAAGATTCTTTTATTATATTAATTTTGTCATATTTGAGAAATAAAGATATTTGAGACTTGTATTTTCATTCATTTTCTTGTATATATTAGATGTTTATACATCAGGCACAAGGTCATTAGGATGGTTTAAGAATTGCGATTGAATAACCTTACTTTAGCTATTTGAAAATTGTTATATTTTTCTTTATTTTTTGTTGTTTCTCTTTTAAGTTGCTGACTTACACTAACTTGCCTTGGTGGATTAAAAGAAGTACTATCACACCCGAGTCTGGATCATGACATTGAGTAAGCTTGGTCAAATCTCATTGCTATTCATTATGCATGAATTTCAAATTTTAATTAACTTTAAGTGTTTTAAACATCAGTTGAAGCAAGGTTTAAATTCACTACCCTATTTGACAAAAGCACAAATACTTTAATGAATGAAAGCATAATGAAGTTTTAGAAAGTAGTTCAGTCAGATAGAGAAAGGCTTACTTACGCACTAAAGAATTACTTTGTGTATTACACAAGTTAGTAAGTATTAGCATGAGAATTATTGTTGATTTTTTAGAGTATTAAACATTGATTTAAATAAGAGTAAAGATGACTCCATGTTACTAACATATGGTGCCAGGAAAGATAGGATCATGCTATTAGTTTAGGTAACTTCTCAGCTATCCTCACTAAGAATTTCTAATAAATTGATAATTTAAGTTCATTCTTTACTCTAGAAAGGTATTTGGTGATTTCAGCTACATGTACAGGACATTATACCAGCATGATGCTCACAGTGATGGTTGTTGGTTAGAAAAACTCTCTAATAAAGTAATGTGCATTTGTATTTATATATATTTTGTATATGATAAATTATTGTATTTCATTATTTAATATGTATCAATGCTTGCTCTTATTCGAGTTATTTTAATAATTCTTTGGGTATGAGCCTCTGTTCAACTAAGTATTTTCTTTTAGCCATTTTACATGTTGTACATTCCATATCTTGACGTCATGCAATGTTATAGCATTGTTTTGATACAGATACAGGTGCTAGAGATCATCAACAAGTGTCTCATTGAGATCACACTTCATAAGCTTTTGATGATCCCTTCTTGTTTTTGGAGGACTCCATTTATTTAAATTTTTTTTACTTTATTAGTTTCTTTTAGGATAGTTATGGGTTTTGTTCCAACACTTCTCTTATATTTTTAGACAGCTTCATATTCTTGTTCAGGGGGTCAAATTGAGTTGAAAATGGGCCCAACCCTAATTTTAGAGCAACTGTATCAAAATTCAAAGTTTCGAAAAAAAATTTCAATTGAGCCTTTCGCGCCTCTGGCGCGACGCGCCAAGGGCGCGCACTAGTGTTGTTTTTGGTCAAGTTTTGACTTCAGTCCAAGACTTTAAATCTAGGGTCTAAGTGTTCCCAAAAGTGAAAATCCCTATACTTAGCCATTTTTCACCCTCATATCATTCTAAACATTTTTCAATACTCATTCAAACACTTAGCCAAATATTGTACTCCTAAATTCAAGTCTCAAAACCCTCTCCGGATCTAAGGATTTCCTCTCAAGCTTCAAGTTTCCATCTCCAATCTTCATCAAGTTCATCTGCAAAGCTAAGGTATGTGGGTTTCTTTCATGGGTTCCTTCCATGCATGATTCCCAAGTTCTCTTTTACTCTAATTTGCATGATTTAAGGTTGATTTACAAATGGGTCTTAACTATTATGAAAATCATTGCTCACTATGTTGGAGTTTATGAAATTGTGACTGTTTTACTATCTTTTGGGTTACAAATCTAAGATCAATTGTGAGATATGATGAAAGACTTTGATGTATATTAGTTGAGGTTGTTACCAAGTATGTATCGATGGTTTTACAATGAATTTTCTAGCATGATTCAATCATGAATTCCATGGTTTTACACTAGCACTACACACCCTTTAAGTGCTTGATAGAATATTCGGTTATAGTTTCTTGAGGAAATAAAGGCCATATATATGTCTTATGAATTGAATGACTTATTATGATGAAATGATGATGGAATAATGATGAAAGGGAATATATGTATATTGTTGGGGATAGTGTTGGGGATGAACAAGCCTAGCCTAAGGGGGGCTTGTAGGCCGGGGTAACCTTGTTGAGGGGTTAGTACCTTATCGCCTAATTCGGGAGGTGGAAGGCCCGGGTAACCTTTTTTGGGGTTTGTACCTATCAACCTTGTTAGAGGTTTGTACCCATCAACCCATTGGGCGGTTTGTACTCTATTAACCCATTGGGCAGTTTGTACTCCATCAACCTCATGAAGGGGTTCGTACCTCATGCACCTATCCAAAGGGGTGGTAGTGCTTGGCTTGCACTATAATGGTCACTCCTTACACTAAAATTACGTTCTATATAAGCATGATTTTACTTTTAAACATGATTTATGCATGTCATATTGTTAGTATGCTATCTATTGCATATGATTATGCATTTTGCCTATGATAACTATCACTTGTTGTATTACATCCTACATAATTAGTATATTTAGATGTACTAATGTATACTCTATGCCTACATGACATCACCATATAGGAACTGGTGCACCACTTGATCCTTCTCCTCCTCCATATGATTAGAATGATTGTCTCTCAAGCTTGTTGGTGAGTACTCTCCATTAGGGGATGTTGCTTATGATCTCTTGCTTTGTAATAAGATTTTCTTACCTTTATTCATATATGGACTATGAGGGTGAGCCCGATTGTTTGTCGTGGCCCGCTCTCTTATTTATGTATTAAAGGTGTTGTTGGACATGTTCTGTATCTATGCTGTGAGTCTTGACTCTCGTGTTTCTTCGTGATATGATGTGAAAGTTTACTCTTATCCCTAATTCCCTTACTTATGCATATTTCGTACTATCATTTTAATTTCATCTACGACAAAGTATGTGTAATGATATGTTATGAGGCTTGTTTGGGGCTCCTTTGAGTTCCTCATTCACCGGTCATGTCTATGCCTTAAGTCTAGGGAGTGACAAAGATGGTATCAAAGCACTAGATTGTTAGATCCTCAGAGTCCAATACACCATGTTGATTACAGTCCTATTCATGATTATGTTGTGCAACACAATTATGAGTGGGACGCTATGACATGTTTTAGAAAATGTTTCCCTTTATGCTCTAAGTCATGCTATAGAGTTGAAGTTAGCTTTCCAGCCTTGACGCTTGTTCCTTGCTACCCTAGATCATGCCTAACACAAGAGAAAGATGAAACTACACATTCGAGGTGCAACCGGCCAATGGAGAGATTAGTGATGGTCTCACCTTACTTGCCCAAGGCCCTCACGCTCCTACACTGGCCTCTCAGCTGAGAGACTTCATGAGAATGAATCCACCGAAATTCTATTTGTTAAAGGCGAGTGATGATCCTCAAGAATTCATTGACGAGGTTTACAAGATTTTGTCTAATATGGGTGTGAGGTTGGAGGATAAGGCAGAGTTGGTAGCTTACCAACTAAAAGGGATATCATAAATATGATACAACCAATGGAAGAAGGAAAAGGGACTTAACAATATGGTCCTATAGGAAGAGTTTAAGGATTTCTTAATCGATTTTTCCCTCTTGAGTTTAGGGAAGCTGATTGGTGGAATTTATGAATTTGAGACAAGGGTCCATGAGTGTGAGAGCGTATGCCCTCAAGTTCACCCAACTTTCAAAGTTGGCTCCTCAATTGATTGCCTACCCAAGGTCGAGAATGAACAAATTTGTTGTAGGTGTGTCCAACTTGGTTAGTGAAGAATGTCAGTCTGCCATGTTGATTACTGACATAGAGTTGTCACATTTGATGACTTATGATAAATAAATGGAAAAGGAGAAATTTAGGAAGAGAAGGGGTCATGAGGACAAATAGGCCCATTTTGAGTGTAAGTTCCAAAAGAGTGGCCAATTCCAACGAATCCAAGGGCCTACTCATGTATTAAAGAAGGGATAAAAATGATTTTTCGAGGGAACAAGGTAGTAGGGGTGTGGTTCCTATTGATCTGTGTAAAGTATGGTAAGGGTTTTAGTGGCCAATTTTTGAGGGATACCAATGCTTGCTATGGTTTGTGGGGAATGGGGCATAAGGCAATAGATTACCCTCGAAATCACAACAAAGGTAAGGAGGTTCGTCCTCAAGATGCTAATGTAGTTACTTTGTGGAGAGATGGTCAACAATAGGCACAACGAGTTTTATGCTTTTCATGGGAGGCAAAGGGTTGATAAAGTCCCCGATGTTGTTACCGGTATGTTGAAAATCTTTGACTTTGATATGTATGCATTGATTAGTCCAGGTGCTACTCTTTCTTTTGTTACCACCTTTGTTTCAAAAATATTCATTCTTGAGCCCGAATTATTGCATGAGTCATCTGAGGTATCTAGTCCTATTGGTGCATCTATTGTTACTAGGAAAGTTTATAGAAGTTGTCCTATTTGCATCTTTCATAAAATGTTGCCTTGTGATCTTGTTGAGTTAGACATGGTTGATTTTGATGTCATTCTTGGAATAGATTGGTTACATGCCCACTATGTTTCTATTGATTGTAGAACTCATAGGGTCAAATTCTAATTTTTAAATGAACCCATCCTTGAGTGGGAGAGTCAAGATATGGTTGTCAAGGCTAGATTCATCTCTTGCATTAAGCCAGTAAGTTGATCTCTAAGGAATATCTTTACCATTTTGTGAGGAGGGATGTGAAGTCTAAAGTCATTCCCATAGATTTGGTTCTAATTGTAAATTTGTTTCTTGATGTCTTCCCAAATGACCTTCCCAGTGTTCCTCCTAAAAGGGGATTAGATTTTGGGATAGACCTCCTCCCCGATAATCAACCCATTTCTATTCCCCTTAGCATATGGCCATGGTGGAGTTAAAGGAGTCGAAGGAGAAATTAAGGGACTTGTTAGAAAAGGGATTTGTTAGGCCTAGCCAATCACCTTGGGGTGCACCGGTGTTGCTTGTAAAAAAAAGGATGGGTCCCTTAGGATGTGTATTTACTACTGACAACCCAATAGGATCACTATTAAGAATAGGTATCCTCTTTAAAGAATTGATGATATTTTTGACCAATTGCAAGGGGCTAGCCATTTCTCTATGATTGATTTCGATTCGGGTATCATCAAGTGAAGTTAAGGGAGTGTGATATTCCCATGACGGCCTTTAGGACAAAATATGGGTATTATGTGTTTGTTGTGACGTCTTTTGGGTTGACCAGTGCACCGACCATCCTTATGGACCTAATAGATAGGTTCTTTAAACCCTACCTTGATTCCTATATTGTGGTCTTTATTGATGATATTTTGATCTATTCTCGTTGTGAGGAGGACCATAGGGCTCATTTGAGGATTTTGTTAAAAAGATTGATGGAGGAGAAATTATATGCTAAATATGAAAAGTGTGAATTTTCATTGAAGGAAGTTGCCTTTCTAGGACATGTGGTATTGAGGGATGGTATCAAGCTGGATCCTAAGAAGATCGATGAGATTAGAAATTGGCCTAGACCATTGACCCCATCAAACATTAGTAGTTTCTTGGGCTTAGAATGGTATCATTGGAGATTTGTGCACGATTCCTCTTCTATTGCTTCCCCTATGACAAAATTGACTCAAAATAAGGCTAAGTTTGTGTGGATCGATGAATGTGAGATGAGCTTCCAAACCTTGAAAGACAAGCTTGTGTCTACTCCTATATTGTCACTACCGGATGGGATTGAGGGATTTATGGTGTATTGTGATGCTTCTAGAGTTGGTTTGGGTGGTGTGCTAATGGAAAATGGTAAGGTGATAGCCTATGCTTCTAGGCAACTCAAGGTGTATGAAAAGAACTACCTTACCCATGATCTTGAACTAGCCACCATGATATTTGCCTTAAAGATTTGGCATTGTTACATGTTTGGGGGTTATGTTGATGTGTTCACCAATCCTAAGAGCCTCAAATATGTCTTCACTCAAAAATATCTTATCATAAGGCAAAGGAGATGGTTAGAACTTCTTAAGGACTATGACATGAGTGTGCATTATTATCCAAGTAAGGCTAATGTGGTGGCGGATGCTTTGAGTAGGGTGTCTATGGGTAGCCTAGCTCATGTTGATTGTGATGATATCAAGATGGCTAGGGAGGTCCATCATTTGGCTAGATTGGGAATTAGGTTGGGGGAAGTAGATAATGGTGTTGTTGTTATTGTTGATGGTTCTTAATCCTCATTTGTTGAGGAGGTGAAAGCTAAACAAGATCTTGACCCCTCCTTGTTAGAATTGAAAGAGGGAAAAGTAGAGGTATTCTCCCAAGGGGTAGATGATGCTCTTAGATACCTAGGTAGGTTGTGTGTGCCTTGTATTGATGGCATGATAGAAAAGGTCTTTTATGAGGCCCATAATTCATCTTATTCTATTCACCCCAGTTCTACTAAAATGTATAGAGATTTGAGAGACGTGTATTGGTGGGGAGACATGAAGAGGGACATAGCGAAATTTGTTTCAAGTTATTATAGTTGTCAACAAGTCAAAGACGAATATGGATTTTATGGTTGGGTTGCCCAATACTAGAAAAGGTTTTGATTCCATTTAGATTGTGGTTGATAGGATGACAAAATTGGCTCACTTTCTACTGTTAGGACCACATATGGGGCTGAAGAGTATCATAGGTTGTACATCCATCACATGATGAGATTGCATGGGGTTACTTTATGCATCACATCAGAATGTGGATCTCAATTTACTTCACATTTTTGAAAATCTTTCCAATGGGATCTTAGAACTAGAATTAAGCTTTCTACGGCCTTCCACCATCAAATGGATGGCCAAGCAAAAAGGACCATACAAACCCTTGAGGATATGCTTAGATATTGTGTGTTAGATCTTAGAGTAGTTGGGATAATCATCTCCCATTGATTGAGTTTGCCTACAACAATAGCTATCCTTCTAGCATCGGTATGGCTCCATTTGAGGCTCTTTATGGTAGACTTTGTAGATCACCAGTTGGGTGGTTTGAGGTTGGTGAGCTGGCCTTGTTAGTACCAGATCTAGTTATGGAAGCTCTTGAGAAGGTTAGTATGATTAGGGAAAGATTGAATGTGTCCCAAAGCCATCAAAAGTCTTATGCCGATGTGAAGAGAAGGGATCTTGAATTTGAAGTTGATGATTGGGTTTATTTGAAGGTATCACCCATAAAGGGTATGGTCTATTCTGGTAAAAAAGGCAAGTTTATCCGTACATATGTAGGCTCTTATAGTGTGATGCGCAGGATCATAAGGTGGCCTATAAGTTGGATTTTCCTAGAGAAATTGATTTGATTCACCTAGTGTTTCATATGTCTATGTTGAGGAAATGTGTGGGTGATCTAAGTACTATTGTGCCTCTTAATGTTGTAGGTGTGGTTGAAGAAAATTTTACCTAGCAAGAGGTTCCAGTTCAGATTTTGGATAGGCAAGTGAAGAGATTGAGAAACAAGGAGGTGGCTTCTATTAAGGTCTTTTTGAGGAATCTACAAGTCAAAAATGCTACATGAGAGGCCGAATTGAACATGCAAAAGCGATATCCTTACCTTTTCTACTCCACTCAAGCATAAGGTATCACTGTAAATCCCCTATGTAATTTAAAGTGTAAGTTCAGCACATGACATATGCATATATTCATGTCTAAACTGACAAGTTCATGATGATTTTACACTTACGATGAGATTTTTGAATCTAGCCTTATGTGGGCCAAAATTATCATGTTTGTATCTCTCATATACATTTCTTCGATATTCGAGGACGAATACTCCCAAGGGGGAGATATTGTAAACACCCCAAAAAGTGCGCGATAATGTGCCTTCGAAGCGCTCGGAATTTTAATTTTCGTATATCTCAAAATCCATGCAAGTATTCTTGTTTAGGGGGTTAAATTGAGTGGGAGATGAATTTAACTCTGATTTTAGAGCAACTTTATCAAAATTCAAAATTTCCAAAATGCAATTTCCAGTGAGCTTTTTGCACCCCTGGCGCATACTAGTGTTGTTTTTGGTCTAGTTTTGACTTCAGTCCAAGAATTTCATGTCTTGGGCCTAAGTGTTCCCGAATATGATAATACCTATAGCCATTTTTCACCATCATATCATTCCAAACATTTTCCAATGCTCATTCAAACACTTAGCCAAATATTCTATTCAAAAATTCAAGTCTCAAAACCCTATCAATATCTAAGGATTTCCTCTCAAGCTTCAAGTCTCCATCTCTAAACTTTATCAAGGTCATATCCAAAGATAAGGTATATTGGTTTCTTTCATAAGTTCCTCCTACCCATGATACCCAAGCTTAATTTTACTCTAATTTGCATAATTTAAGATTGATTTACAAATGGGTTTTTACTATTATGAAAATCAATGCTCACTATGTTGGTGTTTATGAAATTGTGACTGTTTTACTATGTTTTGGGCTATGAATCTAAGATCTATTATGATATTTGATGAACGGCTTTGATGTATATTGGTTTAGAGTGTTAACAAGTATCTATTGATTTTTTAACAATGAATTTTCTAGTATGATTTCACTCTTGGATTACATGGTTTTACACTAGCACTACACACCCTCTATGTGTTTGATAAAATTTTCAGTTATGGTTTCTTGAGGAATTGAAGGTCCTATGCATGTCTTATGAATTGAATGACTTTATGATAATGAAATAATGATGGAATGATAATGAAAGGAGTGTATATATATATATGATATTACATCTATAATATTAGGGATGACCAAGCCTAGCTTGGGGGGGTGTAGGCTCGGGTAACCTTGTTGAGGGGTTAGTACCTCACTCACCTAATTCGAGGGATGGAAGAGGGGGTTGTATGCCTGGGTAACCTTGTTGGGGGGTTTGTATCCATCAACCTTGTTGGGGATTTGTATCCATCAACACGTTGAGGGCTTTGTACTACATCAACACGTTGGGGGGGGTTTGTACTTCATTAACCTTGTTCGGGGTTTATACTCTAACAACCTCATAAAGGGGTTTTTGCCTCATGCACCTATCCAAGGGGGTGGTAAGCCTTAGCTTTCGCTATAATGGTCACTCCTTGCACACGAATTGGGTTCTATATGAGCATTATTTTTCTTCAAGCATCATTCATACATGTTATATTGTTAGTATGCTATCTATTGCTTATAATTATGCATTTTGCCTTTGATACCTATCACTTGTTGCATTGCATCCTACATACTTAGTACATTCAAATGTACAAATATATACTCTACGCCTACGTGATGTCACCATGTATTAACCAGTGCACCACTTGATCATCTTCCTCCTCCACATGGCTAGAATGATTATCTCTCAATCTTGTTGCTGAGTCCTCCACATTCGGTGAAGTTTCTTATGATCTCTTGCTTTGTTCTAAGACTTTTTTATATTTATTCATGTATTGACAATGAGGGTGAGCTAGGTTAATTATCGTGGACCCCACGCTTATTTATATAGTAGACGTGTTGTTGAATATATTATGTATCTATGCTATGAGCCTTAACTCTCTTGTTTCTTGATGATATGATATGGAAGTTTACTCTTAGCCCTAATTCCCTCGTTTATGCATATTTTGTACTGCGATTTTAATTGCTTCCGCGACTAAGGATGTGTAATGATATACTATAGGGCTTGTTCGAGGTTCCTTCATTTTCCCAATTCGCCAGTCATATCTAGGCCCTAGGTCAGGGGTGTGATAGTTCCTAGTAGAGTGCTTATCGATATGCACCATATTTATAATAAGGAGACTAAAAATGTTAGGAAGTATCACCTTTATATTGTACTCTAAATCATCTAATAGCATTTTATGTACTTTAACTAATGCATCAAATTGCATTATCATCTAAAAGGAACATAACGAGTACTGAGGTTTCCAATAGGAACACTAGAAGGTTGTGTCCCCAAAAACTATAATGCATACATGAAATGGCATTTTCTCTACTGACTGAGGCACAAGTATTGGGACACAAAGGATTTCTACTCCTCACGCTCCACTAACTTCAGAGGTTGTTTTTAAAAGGGTTATTAGTATTCTGCTATAGCTATTGGTTGCTCAATCAAGTCATCAGGATGCAATAATCACTAAATCTAGACCCTAAGAATCGTCAATTATGATTAGGATCCAGGACTTCTTGAGGATGAAACAACCAATGTTATGGGGTCCAAAGTTGATGAGGATCTTTATAATTTTATTGATAAGATATGGAAGTTAATTCTATGTATGATAATAAGAAATAGGGAGTTGAACTTGTTGCATCTCAACAAAAATATGTAGCCAACATTTGGTATAATCAGTGGGGGAAGAGTCATGGCGACAATGTAGAATAAGTTACATGGAATGAGTCTGAGGGAGCTTCTCTTGTTTCCCCAAGACGTAAGGGAAGAAAATATGGAAGCGTTCATGAATCTTAAGTAAGAAGAGTTGACTATTCAAGAGCATAGCCTCAAGTTCATTTAGTTGTCCCAATATTCTCTAAAGATGATTCTACATATAAGATCAAAGATGAGGAAGTTTGCCTCTAGATTGGACAAACATGTGAAAAAAGAGTGTAATGCTACACTTTGAGGTTGAGACATAGAGACCTCCAAGATCATGGTGTATGTCCAATAGGTTGAAGAAGATAAGAAGAGGGACAATGAGGTACATCAAAATAAGAGAGCAAAGTTAACTGGCTATGAGTAGAACCAGCAAAGAAATTGCAATGCCGACCAGTTCTTCATCTGGGTCATCTATATATGCACCATCATTAGCTAGTACATCGTATTAAAATAAAAATTGATAAAAGATTTCAGAGTAGCCAAAACATTGGGGCTCAGCTTTCTCAATCGCAAAGTAATATGGCCTAAGAATCTCAGAAAACACCTTGTGCTAGGTGTGGCAGATTTCATCTAGGAGAACGTCTTGAGGAAACTAATGGTTGCAACATGTAAGGAATCATACTTCATAAGACCCTAGTGATATGTACAAAGGTATTTTTGAGAGTTTCTTGCCAAGGTGCCCAACCAAGTATCCCTTCGCAGCTTGTGGACCTTACCACTAACCGTGAAGATGGCTCATAAAGGTGGCCTTGGATAATTTCTTAGGATGCCAGTGAAGTAAGACACCACAGGCACAGACCATGACTCATGGACTTCACCATGGACCGTGATATAGTCCATTAAAGGGCAACCTCACATGGGCAGCACGTCTTGACATGAGGATGTACTTTACAGAGAGTAATATGAGTAATGGTGTACTTTAATACTCGTGAAGGTCTCCCTAAAAATGTCCACTCAAGTTTTCAAGGCATATTTATAAACATATTTATAAATCATTATCAAGTATACTTGGGCTTAAAAGTCAAATCATACTTTAATTTATGATTACATACATAGGAATAGTTCATTTATACTTGTAAATGATGGTGCATACATACCTATAAGTGCTTAAAGACATATCATAGACATCTTTTCGATCATGTTCATATCATAATCATACTTGTCTTGGAATAATAATGATATCTACAATTGATAGTAAAAGTATCCTGACCCAATCCTAAGGCCTAGGCAAAACACAATGAGTGGAGAACTAGAAAGAACACCAAACAAGCCTCTTAAGCATGCATGGCACATCTTTGGTTGCTGAAGCAAAAACAAAATCAAATAGCACATAATTTCTAGGGGAAATGGGACTTTGGACTTACTCTATGGGGATGTTATAGGGATGAGGGTTAGCATCCACATAGCAAATAAAGTCTAAGGGGTGGGTAAGTATGACTCATGCTATGCAGGCAATTAGGGGCTTAGGACTTCCATCTTATCCATACAACAAGTATTGAACACATAAGAGGGAATAAGGGACTATCATGTAACATGTGTCTTACTGGAACAACACCCTTTTTGGTCAATCATGTAACACAAGATATGTAGATCTACTAGCTGATTCTCAACCTATGGTGGCAACATAGTCATGGGAAAATGATTATCTACAAAGGTCCTTTTGGTGCTAGGTCATAATCCCAAGGAATATTCAAATCATACTTATAAGCATATTATGCAAAGCATCATAATATCATAACAATGTCATGGAGTATGTTAGAACCCGTAAGTCCTTAGCTGGTTCAATTTGGTAGAGTTGGAGCCAAATGTGAATATGGTCTGGGGGAAAATTACAAAATTTAATTTGGAGTTAAAATGAAGATTTTAATTCACAAGTTGCATTTTTAGTTGTTACAAAAGCCAAAGTTTGACTTTGGTTAACAAGTGGGGTCCGGAAGCTCGAATCGGAATTCTGAAAATTTCTATAGTTTTAGATGGTCAACTAACGCTAAAAATGGTTTCGTTGCAATTTTTAGAGTTTCTGAGAATATTTTGCATTTTTGAGTCCGATATAAGTTTAAATGAACTCTTTCAGGTTTTGGGATCAAAGAGGCCTCAATTGCAAATTATGACATTTTCATTGGATCCGGAATGTAGAGTTTGGACTAAGAGGACCTTTTGTTCAGTTCTTGGGAAGTTCGAGTGTGGTTTGACCCCCCTTGATAATTTTTGGTATTGGAAATAGGACCTACATTAGAAACAAATGACCTCGTATAAGAATTTTGACCTCACCAATGAGTCCGGAATGTCATTTCCAATCAGATTTCATATATGGATTGTATGTTCCCACTTTAGATGAAGTCGGAGCATTGAATTTAAATGTCACAGGTGGATAGAAAATGTTGTGGGCTGTGATGTGGACAAGTAGGCGCCTGCCACGTGGCAGTAATGCCCTTCAAATCTGCACAATTGCAGAAACTTGGCAGTTCTTCCCCAAACATTTCAACCTTCATTTCTCTCTCATTTTTTATCTTATTTGAGTGATTTAAAAGGCTAAATTATATAATTTTCTGAGTACAACAACATGGGAGCTTCATAAACTAATTTTGATGCGTCATTTGAGGTAAATACAATGATTTTTGCTGCTGCATTGTTGTTATTCCCACAAACTTTCTTATGCGATTTCTTCCTCATATGAGCTCCGTTTTGAAAACTGTTTTCACCACTGAATTTCTTATCACTTGGGGAACTTTTTCATGTAAAAATTTCTAGGTTTCTGATGAATTTTCTGGTGATGAAAAGTTTGGACCATTTTACCCCTTTTATCGAATTAATTGATTTTAGTGTCGTTGGATTCATTAGATGTATATATGTATGCATCTTGTGTGCAATAAGAGGTTCCAACACTTAGAAACAAATTGAAGAAAGAGCAAAATCAAGAATGCTCTCGGGTTGCTAATGTAACCCGAGAACGAAATTTAATTTTTTCAAGGTTTCAACTAGTTAATGCTTCAAGCTTGGTATATTGTATCCCCTAACTAGCGTGGAAGTGTTGGTTGGTCAAGAAAATGCTTAGTTTAGTAGCTACAAAGAATTTGAGTGTAGTGAAAGATTGAAAGATCCGGTAAATTTTACCTTTGTTCATTTTAATTAAAGGTTGTGAAGGTGTTAGGAATGTGTTAAAATGAAGGTAAAACACAAAAATAGATTGGTTGTTAATGGAATTAAGAATGCCGAATTTGTGGTTGAATTGGGAACAAATTTACATATGGTTATATACTGAATTGTTGTCACGTATTTGTGTTACTTGTCATGGAAATAGTCTTTATAGGGTGAAAGAAGTGTTAGAAAACTATTTAAATGATGACATGAACGTTAGTTTGAATTGGAACCCCGTTGAAGGTATAACGTTATGTTTTTAACATTGGGAATTAGCGTTGGATGTTGGAGTGGTGCAATACAGTGTTTGAAGTATATAGGATGGATTGAATATGGTAGATATTTTGTGAGATGTAGGCTGCCCTGTTTTTGCCAATTATGTCGCAATAGCATTTTGTGGTATTTTGATGTTGTGGTGGTATTGGAAAAGGTTTGTTGATGTTATGGGTTATTGTTGTTGATTAATTGATTATTTGAGCCGCGTTGAATTCTTGGGATGGCATATTTTAAGGGGAAATGCTGCCAAATTTTTTATAAATTTAGAATAAAAAAGTTAGGAATAAGGGCACGATATGGATATTAATTATTGGCGTTATTGTAATTGTATAGACATTGAACGTCCGGAAGTCTAAGTTTGGATTGATGCTCCATTGAGCTAGTTGAAAAGGAAAATTGAGGTATGTAAAGATTTTTTCTTCTTTGGCATGAATTAGTAAGCTTAATCAACGTTGTACATTTGAAAAATCCCTTTCTTTTACAGTTTGGGTCTAAAAATAATCAATGTTCATTTTTGGCCAATCTTTCGACAAACTTACTTCATCTTAAAGTTTTGAGTTTTGAACCCATGAATAGTGTTCGTTTGACCGGAATTAGAGAGTTGGAAAGCTATAAGTTCAGTTT
>JAOTQJ010124572.1:0-10450 GCA_025642045.1 Solanum sejunctum
AATTGTTCATGTTCAAGTTTAAGGTGAATGTTTGAAATTTTTTTCATATTTCCCTTTTTGTTTATTGAACTTTTATATTTTCTATGAAATAAATTACACTATATATTTATGAATTTACAAAGGATAATAGTGAAAAATATGATGTAAATTATGTCTTTAAATATTTTTCTTTATATATATGCATTACTTTATAAATTAAATTTAAATGAAATGAAAAAATTTAAATTAAATTAAAATAATACGAAGGGATCTCAGGAAGCAATGAAGGGACCTAACTCAAAAGAATTAAATGATGAAGGCCTCATTTATAAGAATATCTTAGAAAACTCACATGCTTGGATAAGGAAATTCACCTACTTTTGGGGCACATCAATAAATATTGAAAATAATGCAACCTATGAATTAATTAGAACCAAGATCACCTTCCTTGAAACCTCTCTATTTCAATTCCATAAAAAGAAAAAAAAAACTGAAACAGTTTCAATTCTCATCACTAATATTTTAATCAATAAAAAATTGACACGCTTTCAACGATTAATGCGATTCATTTTCAGAGTGTTCTTCCAATAGATGGTTGATATTTCTCTGTCTTTACACGGATTGCCCTTATTCCTGGGTGGTCTCTAATATTGTCGAACAATTTTATCTTATTTGATATAAATTGTGTAGTATCATATTCGTAACGGCATAAGTTTAAAGATTTTTATTGTTGTTCGATATAAATTCTATCAAATTAATTATGCCTATATAAGTTTGTGGGTTTTAAAATTAAAGTTATGACTTTAACGACATAATTCTGTATGAACTTATCAAATTATGTCTTGTACGACATAACTTATTCCTTATGATTTTTTTTGTTTGCTTTTTTGATGTCAACACTTTTAACCACTTTTTTAGTTAGTCAATATTAAAAAATAAAAATTAAAGACCACAAATTTAAGAGGCAAATATTTTAAATCACTTCAAAACAGGAGCATCAAGGTAAAACACTTTCTTTTCTTATGGAACAAGGTTCAAATTTAAAATTCTTTGATTAATTATGATGCTCACATACAAATCATAAGTTAATTATACAATATATGTCCTGGAAATATGTTTAATTTCCGGAATATGGCGTGACAAACATTACTAGAAATAAAAGCTTTTCTTATTGCAATTTAATAGGAAATTTTATTATAAAATATTATTTTCTTATTTATTTTTCACCTAATGATCAATTCACTAGAAATCGTGAAAAATATTTCTCATTAAAATAGTGAGAATCTTTTTAATATTTTTGTTTAAAAATAGTATTATTTTTTGTTTTTCTCGTTAACTCAATCAAAATATTTAAAAAAATAATTATTAAATAATCTTTCTCTGAGAAATTTCAACAAGAAAATAGTAATTTTTTGTAATAATGACCATTAAATGATTTAATTATGAAATTCAAATACAAGCTTTTCATGCTTGATGTTTGGTCTTTCTGATGTATTTTAACCATACTATTCAATTATGTGGTTTTTAATATGTCAATGTTTTAATTAGGTGAAGTATCAAAGTGGTTCATTAATGAACACTTATTATACATACAATTTTAGCTTATGATTTGGTTTGAGCTTAAACATGCCGAGAATTGAAGAGTAAGAATGCCCAGGGTTTAGATTTTGTTTATTTTAAGCGTATTTTTTTCTTTTTAATTCAAAACTAAAAACTGTATTAAATGTTATGGTATACATTTTAATTCTTTACTTAGCGATCTTGTGTTTTAAGTAAAAATTATGGGACCGACGTTCCACTATAATCAATCACAAAAAAGCACAACACATCAAAACATTAGTATGATAGTGAACTTTAGGATAAGAGGCGATTAGTATATAAATTGAAGTATTATTTGAAGAGTCTTCATTCCAATGATCGTGCAATGCTTTTCAAATTTCTCTTTTTGGCAAATTGAAGTACATTGTTTCATGCATAGTTAGAGATATTCACAACCCTAGCTTCTTTATGTCCGTGTGAAAAATCTCATATCAATATATGATCTTGAATAATTCGTCAAATTTTGAATTATTTTCTTTAAAAAAAATCAAATGATTTTGAAAAATAAAAAGGGCCCAAAGTAGTGCAATTGTTACAAATGCCAAACAAATGAAACTAGAGTTTGAATACGCATTAAACAAAATAAAAATGTAAAAGACTACTATACTCCATGAATGTAATAAGTATTCAAATCTCCTTAACTACAAAAATAGATTTTATTAATCATTTAGTTAGGAACAAGTTATCTCATGATTAATTATTTTGAAATATATTATTTCATGATAAGATATTACAAATCATATAAAGACGATTCCTATTTAATATAGCTATTTGTGTAAGTATTTATTCACGGTTAAGAAACATCTGTCTCTTGTACAGATCGTGTATAAATCTACTATAACTATAGGATACTCCCTTTTTTGTGAATTACTGTGTTTATCCTAGTAATTGTGAAATCCCAATTCTTGACTAGAGAAGACACCAATGGCCTCTGCCTTTCCGTCCCTTAGATAGAGAGTGAGGGCAGGAATTTTAGTTTTTTAATATTGTCAAAGAGTTAAACAATGATTTTTTCGTATTGTCAAAGATTTGAACAATGAAAATAGATGACGAGTGTCTAATTGAATTGATGGACCATATATGAGATTATTTATTTTATGACTAACATATAAATAGTAAGATAAATAATCTAAAAACTATCTATTATTTTTTATTAAAGAATAAAATAATTTTATAATATTTTATTCTAAAATTATTATATTTTATATCTCACGTGGTAGGAATCCTAACTTTGTATTGACTGATTTTAGGAATCTATCATGTTTACGTGTCTAAAGAATATTATTAATAAATGTACAATAACTTATAATTCTTTAATTTGATACGTAAATATTCATATAATTAAATACCTTAGAGGATAAAAATTTAAAAGATTTGAGTAATTTACAATGTGCATTCGTAATCTCATTACTTCTTTGTAAAATCATAAAAAATGTCCTTTATCAATCATTTATATATACGGATAAAATAAAAACAATTAACAAGTTGTTATATTTATTAGGATTTGAAAATATAATAATAATAATATAATTAAATTGTTTTTCATCAGCAACATAATTAATTATTTAGATCTTTCTTTCTTAATGTACATACGGAGTCGAAAACAAAAATTGAAACAAACATTCCCATCGACTTACAAATAAAACAGTTTCACCCCAATAAGAAAGAAAGAAAGAAAAAATTAAATTTGCTTTTAATAACTTACAAAAATTAGAAAAAGAATAGGTGTAATGGATTGATGGAATAACAACAGTATCACTAATTAAACACCATAAACACCAATTGATTGGAAGACTTAATTGTTTGGCCAAAATAAAAGAGATTTATCTTTAAAAATTAATAGTGTGTACCCTCAAAGAGATATTAATGTTAGACCAAAGCATAAATATTAAATACTAGAAACGAATGATTATTCTTCATTTTAGTGGAAAAGAATTGGCAAATGACTTGTATTTAATACTGCTTTTATTTTTAATTTAAGTCACTCTTTTGTTTTTCTTTATACGTACTTTTCTATTTTATCCTTGTAAATAGTTGAAGAGGGAGACTTTTTATGATTTTGCTAAAATATTAGGAGACAGGATGCATATCATTCAGGATATTAGTATAAGATGTAAGCCACTAAACGAAGACATAAATTAGGAGTTCAAATCACAAAAATTACTCTTTTTCGTTCTATTTTATGTGACACTCTTTAATTTGACTTGATACAGACTTTTACAATTTATGAGATATTTGTTTGAATGAAAATTATTTTATTAGCGATAAAAAAAAAATTAAAAGTTAAAAAAAAAGTCACATACAATGAAAAAGAGGATGTAGTAAATACTAGAATACTAATGGTACTCGATCATATGACACTTTGTAAAGTTTTTATAAATTTATGATCAAATAATGCAACACTACTTAACTAGGACGTGCAAAAAAAGTAATACTCAGAGAGCATATGAACTTATTAAATGTCATAACCATTTAAAACTTGCAATTTAACCATTAAGATATTTTTAAAAGTTCCCTCAAAAGGCTCATGTAATAAATTTTCTACAGTTTCTCATAGAATAAATGAATGTGCAATATCTAAAGGCCATTGGGACATGGCAAATTGTCTATATGAATAAAAAGAAGAAGAAACTTTACACTTAGTATTTGCATTAAGTAATATAGTTTAGTTTACCATAGATAAAATTAAGGTGAGGATTTGTAATTACTAGTATTTCAATAAGAATTTATTTTTCACCATATGTGTTTCATAAACTGATTTTCAATAGGAATAAAGTAAAAAAAATCATGTTTTATAACATAAAATTCTTATTGAAAAAAATTAATGTTTCTAAAAGTGTGATAAACATGTTGACAAGCAGAATTTGCAAACAAGTACCATAAAGGAGATTTTGAAGGAATTCGTACTATTTTAAGTTCCTTTTTTATTCAGAATCAAAGTATATTACTCTGAATTGGTTGCATTATGGATTATATTATCAGGTTCAAGGTCTGATAGCCGTGACTCTTAAATGGAAACTATTATCCCTTGCAAACAAATATTAATTTATATGCCTTTACACTACTTGGTTTGCTAAAGATTAGAAGCTGGGAATTGTTTAAAACTGTTTATTATGTTTTGATTATTGTACTGTTAGCTTGTTTCATTTTTATAGGCTTTGGGTTGCTTTAATTTCTTGTTAGTTGTTATATTTTCTACATTAGATTTTTTTTTTACTTGAATTTGCTACACATAAGGGTGTCAAAATTAAGCTCAATCTGTCAAGTTATTCAAGTTTTGATGGGTCAAAATTCATCCATTTATCAGCTCAACTCATTTTAACCTATTAAGAATTGAGTTAATACATCGTTAAAACTGACTCATGAGAAATTTTGAGAAAATACTTTTAAATTTTTTTTTAATTTTGATTTGATTTGTAATATATAATCATAATAAAGAAAAAATAATTTTATTAAGTAGTAAAAATTTCTAAAAGAACAAATAAAACAATTAAACCTTAGTAAAAATTAAGCAAAATAGATTATGATCTGCATTATTTTAGTTTGTTCTACCTCAATAGGCTCATTTATTAACTCAACCCAATTTGATTGGCACAAATTTACTTCAATCTGCTCATTTCAGACCTTCAGCTACACTTGACCAAAAATTTTTTGAAAACAATTTTACTATCTTTCATAAAATAACAATAAAATATACGTACATTCTATCTCCACACACTCAATCTATTACAAAATATCTTTTTTATTCTTCCCCCTAATGAATGTGATATGAGAAAACAACTTTTAGGTTTGTGAACATGAAAATCTAACCTAAGACAACTGTGAAAATACCAACTCTTTCTTCTAGTCATTGATGACTCAGTACTCTTTAACTTTCCAAGTGACTCAAATTTACTTTTAGATATTTTATTCTTTTCGGCAATCATGTGAGAGCCAACCTATAATTGTTGTAATTAATTGTAGGTCGACTGTGGAACCACTTTTTTGTGCAAAAGCATTGTAAGAACCCCAAATAGAAAATATTTAAAAATGACAAATTAAAAAACTTGTGACAAAGAAATGAAATTGTATAATATAATGGCACCATATTTTTGAATAGTTAATTTAATATTCTCAGTTACTCACACGTGCAGAGTATGTGGAAGTTGTGAAAAAATAAAAATCTACCGACAATACTTCACGGCTCAACAAGTTAATGGGAACTAAAGTAATGGTTGCAAATAGCCACAAGAGGAAGGTCCAATCCAAAAACACATTTTTCATGATAACATATACTTTCGTTGTTCTATTTTATATGATATTTTTTTTTTAATCTTTAAAAGAATATAATCTTATTCTAATTAAAAATAATTATCTTTAAAATTTCTTTTTTAACCTTAATAAAATAATTCTCAAACACATAAATATCTAGGAATGACATAAAATGGAAGGAAGGAAAAGTATTTATGAAATATATTATTGAGGCATAATTGCAAACGGAACTCAAGCTTTGTTGAGAGAGCGGGGGACTATGTAAAAGAATTTCAGAGAAGCATCAAATCGTGGGGGACTATGAAATTCTTGTGAATAAAGATGTTAATAATAATGTCAAGTTAGTTAACTTTTTCAGGAGGATTTCAAATGGAACTCAAAATAGATGAAGCACTTTGTTGGGACAGGGTTTAAAAGAATCTCTTTTGGTAAAGATGTTTCAAATTATAATTTAATTTAATTCTTTTGATTATATTGAGATTAATTATTGGTTAGTCTAGTACAATAAATCGAATCACTATCACAGTTTTCTTTTCAATTTCACATACTGCTTGTTCAGAAATTTTCCTCAATTCTAAAAGAGTGAATTACGATGGTAAAACTTACAACTCTAAGTGTGGATAAAACTAGTCTTCTCTATATACATCCATCTGGCAGTTCCTTTTGATGGAATTGGCTATCGTTTGGTACTTAGATCCTTAACAAGTTGGGTTTTATTAATGGGGAATGTAAGAAATCGTCTTCAACTGATCAAAAGTATCAAAATGAGAACGTGTGTAGATATTGAAATTTTACCGGATTCTACAA
The DNA here is from genome assembly GCA_025642045.1 of Solanum sejunctum. Taxonomy (NCBI): domain Eukaryota; kingdom Viridiplantae; phylum Streptophyta; class Magnoliopsida; order Solanales; family Solanaceae; genus Solanum; species Solanum sejunctum. The sequence continues at coordinate 6,637 of JAOTQJ010124572.1, forward strand.
AATATGTTAGATTACAGTTAGAATTTTCTGGAAGCTATTCTATTTTAAACCATAGCTTATACTTATATAAATGATGTTATATTACTTTAAAAAATCATCTCAACTATCCCATGAACTCTGCGAATATTCATAAAATGATCAAAATAGGCTCAAGGAGGTCAAAATCATCCTATGTTCGAGAAATACGTCATTAATAACCCTCGAATCATGGAGAAATCTAAGAAGAGAAGAATCAAAGGAGGAACAAATTTTTACCTACATTATTTATGAATGAAATTATGTTTCTTCATATTTTATTTGTCATTTCAATTTATATTCTATCATATTAAAATTTATCATAAATAAATTGGCATGCCCAGTTGGACCAAATCTTTCCTTCATCTTTTCTCTCATAGATCAGATCTACAAATCTAAAGTCACAAAACTGCAAAGGTGTAAAACGTACTTCAAGCATCGATTTTGAGTTTCATTGAATCTACACTCTGATAAGCCTTGAAGTAGGGACATTAAAGACATTGAAATTTTAAGATACTACAAGACAATTTTGATTCTAGTTAAGTTTCAATGGAGGCTATTTTTCTAGAAATCCTAGCTTATGCCTATATAAAAGGTAATATATTCTCTTAAAGAAGCATCTCAAATATCTCATAAATTCTGGGGGTATTCACAAAAAAAATAAGGGTTAAGGAGGATAAAATCATCTTACGTTGAAAAATATGCCACGAATGACCTTCAAATCATGGAGAAATATAAGGAGAGAAGAATCAATGGAGGAACAGATTTGTACCCACGTTATTTATGAAGAAAATTATATTTTTTGTATATATTTTAGTTGTCGTTGCAATTTATTTTCTATCGCTTTAAAATTCTTTGTGAACAAATCTAGAAATTGACCAAAAATTATGATTCTATTCGAGAAAAATAGTTCATGGGTGAAATTCCACTAAAATTGAGCTCAAATTGAGATAGAAATCATCAATTAAAGTTTTCGAATCAACGTCATGAAAATCCCAACTTTAAATATTTAAAAGCATGAAATTCAAGATAAAATCAAGATAAAAGTAGTGAAAATTAAGTAATTTGATGAAAGAAATACTTACCCAAGAGCTTTCACAAAATTCTTCTTCAAAAATCTCCCAACAAAGCTTGAAAATTCGAAAATGGAGTAAAAATGGTGTTTCTCGGAACTAAAATTATCTCAAACGGAAACATACTCTGCAAACACGGGAAGCTCATCCGCAAACGCAGAGAAGTGGTGCAGGAAGACCTTCGCGAACATGGCCCCATGCCCCCAAACACAGAGAAGAAATTAGCCAGCACCAGATCAGATTTTCAATAGCGAAACATAAGCATATAAAATTCTTAGAACAGACCCCCAGGGTCCATTCGAAACCCGAATTACACAAATCAGATGTGAATTCATACCAAAACTGGTAATCTGAACTCAAATGAATTATCAGAATTTAATTTTGAGATCTCCTCTATATAGTTACTAGTGCAACTCAAATAAACTAGTTTAAAACTCAATATATAACAAAACTACCCTCGAAAACTCTAAAAATTATGACGAGACCATTTCTAACATTAACTTTTTCTAGACTAGATTCGATGTTCTACAGCTAATGAAATTGATAGATTTCCAATCTGACACCTGGAACTCAAAATGGTGTAAAAACTCACTTTTTCAACAACTTAAGCTTATAAAAATGACAAAAACTCATATTTTTTACTTCTAAAACATAGGATCTCAGTTCCCACATACAAATAACTCAAAATAGGTCCAAAACAGCTTACAAAAGGGCAAAACAATACTCCCTCTGTTTCATATTAACTGAATTGTTAGGTCATTTCACACATATTAAGAAAAAGAAACAAAAACAAAATTTAATCATGTTTTTTCATTTTTACCCTTTTCAAACTCCACACACACATTTAATGTATCATTTATTTCTCATACAAAACTCAACCTTAGAAACTTAATTAATAAATTCCAACACATCTCTTGAAAATTAAAGAATTCACTTATTTTGAAACATCGAAAATTTTCTAATAATTAACTTAATATGAAACAGAGGATGTAATTTTATAGGCAGGCTCAAAAATGATCAATCAGATCATTACACCCGGCCCTTCAAGGATCTCGTGGGGCACTACCTTAGTTTGTTGCATCCAATGGTGGCTGGATGGGCATCAGCACGGCCTTGAAAGGACTTGTGGTGACTGCCTTAGCCACTGGCTGCCTTGGCTCCCGAATGGCTGCCCCACCATGGCCAATGCTAAGTACCATGGGATTTGAAGGGGCTCCTGGTGGGCAGCCTTGCCTCCCTAGCTACACGCCTTTTTCCCCTAGACATGTCCCACTACGGGCAGTGGTATGCACCCTTGGTCCAAACTTGGGTGTTCAAGCTTTCACACGTCAAGTACAATGCCTCTCATGCCGTGGTGAATTTCATTTGTGACTGCCTCGTTCCATGTTATTGCAAAGTTTAACAAAAATTAGTTCATTGGCTATCAACTCATGCAAAATCTTGTTTTCCTGCAAATTAAAAAAGAACACACATCAAACTAATAAAATATGCTTGAAAACTCACAATAACTCTATGATTTGGGAATTGGAAGTGTACATTTTTGTGACACATCAACGGCGGGATGTGTTGGATCGTGACAGATTTTTTTAAGGGTCTCTCTCACATACACGACACGCAAAAAAGACTTTAAGAAAAAATGGAGAGAGTATTAAAGGAGATTATAAGGTATATAAAAAAATCAAACATTTACCAATAAGATAAAAATTTAAATAGAAAATTAACTAAAGTAATAACCTTAATATGTCATCATACTATTCTTTCAAAAAAGAAAATGGTAACTAGCAATGGGATAATGTCCAACCAAGATTATTTACAAAGAGCATTTCTAAATTCGTACGTACTTTCTAGCGTAATTTGAACATATTTGCTATATACTTACAAATCCACAAGTACCCCACAAACAGACATATTTGTACCTTATGTTATGTTTCACTAGAACTGTGAAAATTCCGATTGGTGGGGAAACCCACATGCACTTCAACAAACATTATTTGGTCCCACCATTTTGGTGTTGGGATCGTATGCACCCGCGCTCCAACCCCGCATTAGTATGATATTGTCCGCTTTGGGCCAAGCCCTTACGAATTTATTTTTAGGCATCTCCCAAGAGGCCTCATACTAATGAAATTGGGTTCAACCTTATAAGTTGGTCATTTTACCTTTCCACAACCAATGTGGGAGAGAGGAGTTTACATTTTTGCATCCCAACAAACCTCCCCTCAAACTCCGACCACACGAAACTCAGACCACACAATCCGTGGCCTCCCCTCCAACGATTATCATTTCGAATCTACCACCATCTTGTACCGCCGCAACAACCTGCGGGACACGCCGCCCGACCATCCTATCGAGATGACTTTTGACATAAGGCATTACCGTAGACTTTCACATCGCTAGGTTTTGCCATCCAGCAATTATCATCTTGCACCGTCGTTATCACCCAACGGGACATGCTGCCTGTACCATCACATAACAGGAAGACTTTCGATACAAGGAACCCTTGTAGATCTTTGGTCCTAATGCCACATCGGTGACTCCGTACACGTCGGTCCATTACTCCTGCCCTCCGAACCTGGGCTCTAATACCACATGTTGTTGGGCAGGTTGAATAATGATTCAACCCAATTTAAGTACTTGCGGAATTATAAGTGGACAGAAAAATAAATAACTTGGACATAAAGAATTGTTATCGAGGTTCACCCAAAAATAAACTTTGAGTTACGTCC
>JAOTQJ010124592.1:0-10448 GCA_025642045.1 Solanum sejunctum
TCACTCTATTAGATGCTCCATGATTTTATTGTGGGATTTGGGCTAGAGATATTTTTGTTAAGTGACCTTTTTCTTTCATAAATTGATATGCGATTTCAGTTTGCTAGTTACTATATTGTTATGAGTATTGATGAGTTTTGGAGTTGCACATATTATATTCTTAGTACTTGGATAGTCTGGGTGTATAAGAATATTTGTTCTCCTAATAAATGTGTGGGCAGGTGCCAGTCATATCTAGGGGGTATTTTGGGATGTGACACCATAAAATAAGGTTTAGGACCTCGAAAAGTTGCCAAATTCCTATGGATTGACTTCTATGGTTCATAGGAGTTTCTACAGACCGTAGATGGACTTTTAATTTTCCCAAGCCTGAATTTTAAGGTATCCACAAAACCTCTAGTCTACGAGCCGACCTACGACCCATAGATGGGGTTTCATATGTCAGTCTGACCCTTCAATTCTAGTGAGGGGTAAATTTGGCCATTTGCATCTTTTTCAAATCAAATCCTTGCGTATTGGGATTATTTAGGGTTCCTTATCAATACCCAAATTGTCTTTTCTCTCATTAACACTTAGAATTTCTTAAGAGTGAAATTGAAAAAGAGAAAAGTTAGGGGTCAAGCATTTCACAGAAGTTCTTCAAGTTTTGAGTAAAGTTTCATCTTCTACGTATGTAAGATTATAATAACATTGGATGGAGTTCGTCCATGCACCTAATGTCCACAATTCTTGTTTTTTCTATAGAGTATTTTGTTCAGTAAAAATCTAGTTCTTTTGAATTCCAATTGAGTCAATGCTTCTTCAATCAAGTTATTTAGAATTATACATTAAAATTAATACTATTTTGATCTCATATTGCATTGTAATTGTTGTTCATGGTTACTTGCCTTAATCAAAGTCTAAATCAACTCATCTCTAAACATTTTCCCTTCTACGATACTCAAATCACCAAAATCTAGTCAAAAATACAATCACAATTACATTACGAAATGAATGACACTAAAATCAAGCAATTTAGGTGAAAGGCAAAATGATCCAAAAATCTCATACCAAAAAAAGATTATCGAAATATAAGAATTTCACAAGTAATAAAGAATCTAATGGTGAAAATCATTTTGAAAAGGGACTTGAAATGAGCTCAAGATCATCATTTTCCTATCAAAAATCAATGTCTAAGAAAATCTCATATTTCTCAATTCAACATCCAAATTTTGATGTTAAAATCATGGATTAATCAATGAAAATTAAAGATATAAGTTAGTATACATTAGCCAAAAGCTTTGTCTTTAAATTCCTTAAAAGTCTCCCCAAAATCGAGCTTAGAAATGTTAAAATGGTGAAAATCCTTAATTCCCATAATTTAACTCGTGCTCACTATTTGAGGTAACTTAGTACTCCGCAAACGTGGATGCGAAATAGCAACACCTCCACAAATGCATGCTTAGTGCCATGAATGCGAAGGTCATAGGAAAGTAAGCCTTTACGGATGCGTAACACATTTTTCTAGCATACAGTCAAAACAACTAAACCAAAACTCGAAATGGACTCTCAGGATTCATTCGAAACCCTATGAACACAAACTAGATATGCAACCCTACCAAATTTGCTATTCTGAACTCAATTGAACTATCAGAATTTGAAGCCAAGGCCTCCTTGACCTGGAACCCCAATAGGACTCAAAGAAACTAGCTAAAATTCAAAATACCCAAAATGCCGTTGGAAATTCTAAAAATTACAACGAGACCTTTTCTAGTATTAGTTTCACCATTCGAAACCTCTGGACTGTTGAAATTTCGATTCGAGCTTCCAAACTCTAAATGTTGACCAAAGTCAAACTATAATACAAATTCAACAAAAAATGCAACTTTGGCTCGAAAATCTCTATTTTAACTCCATATTCAGTTCTGTCAGTTCTCTTGGATCAAATTCTGCACTGCAGAGCTAATGGAATCATTTCGACACTCGAAATTCAAAATGACCTCAAAACTCAAAATTTCAAACTTTAAGCCCTTAAAAACTCTTTCTTTAGGAAAATTCTAACTTTTATAAGGTTTTCAAATTTTGACTTTCAGAGTCAATCAGAAATGACTCAAGGTAACTTTTGGGAAGAGCAAAATGGTAATTTTATTGAAAATGTCAAAAATAACCTTCGAGGTCATACATTATCCACTATTAAACACTATGTTCATTCTCGAACATAAGATAAGGAACATACCGAAGGCTCAAAAAGTTGAGGTTATCAAGCACAGATATCCGTCTCTATCTCGCATATTGCCTCACTCATGGGCCTGTGGCACCACTAAACCTTCACAGAAGCTGTCTCCTTTGTTCTCAATTTCGTCACTTGCATGTCCAAAATAGCCACCTACTGCTCCTTATAAGTCAACTTGGGCTCAACTCAACTGAATCAATGGAGATCACATGAGACTCGTCTGGAATATAATGTCGCAACACAAATACATAAAACACAGGATGGACTGAAGATATGATGGATGGTTAGACAAGTCTATATGCCACCTCTCTATGCTATCTAAAGCTCAAATGGACCAATATACCTTAGGTTGAGCTTGCCGTTATTCTAGAATCTCATAACACTCTTCAAGGGTGAGATGTTCAACCATACCTTGTCACCAACCATGAATACCAAAGGTAACCCCCCTGCTGTTAGCACAACTCTTTTGGTTACTCTGAGTTATCACCAACCTACTCTGACTCAATCATACCCACTGTAGATCCTCTCTTAACATATTTGTACCCGTGCTCTTCATCTCTACTGCATTAAATCATCCAATAGGAAATCAACTCTTTCGACTATATAGAGCCTCAACGAGAGCCATCTAAATGTTGAAATGGTAATTGTTGTTGCAAGCAAACTTTTCCAAGGCCAAGGGTTGATACCATCTGGCACCAAAATTAATTACACATGCTCATAGAATATCCTCTAACACCTGAATAGTCCTCTTAGTATGCCCATTGATCTAAGGGAGAAAAGTTGTACTCATATCCAAATAGGCACCAAAACCATGTTGTTAGGCATTCTAAAAGTGAGATGTGAGCAAGGAACCTCGATCTGATATGATAGAAATAGGGACCCTAAGAAGCTTAACAATCTGGATAATATAGAGTTAGGACAACCTCTCTGCTGTGAACTTAACCTCAACTTTAATAAAATGAGCAGACTTGGTCAATCGGTCAACCACAACCCAAATAGGGTCAAAATCTCCTACGATAAAGGGAAACCTACCACAAAGTCCATAATAATCCTCTCCCACTTCTAAGTGGGAATAGGCAATCTCTGAAACTCACCTCCAGGTCTCTAATGCTCACACTTATGTTGCTGACAAGTCAAACGCATAGACACAAAATTGGCAATGTCTTTATTTATACCACACCACCAATAGTGCTTAATCAAGTCATCGTACATCTTTGCCACTTTTGGGTGAATGGAATACCTAGTGCAATGAGCCTTCTCAACTATCAATCTAATCAAGTCATGCACCTTGGTCATATAAGTGTGACTCCTAATCCTCAAAACACTATTAGGATCAAGTACCACTTCCCTATCTTCACCTCTAGCCATCTTGTCTCGAATCCTCAAACTACCTTTCACAAATCTGATCTGTCAAAGATAAGGGGCCTCATGAAAGCAAACACTCCACCCCTATCTGAAAGCTGTAGTCTCACCAACCCAGTAACCAATGTCTAAACACCTCTAGCCAAAGGTTACTTCTCAACTCATATATCCACAAGACTCCCCATGCTGGAAGTCTTCCTACTCGATGCATCAGCCACCATATTGTGTTTTCTGAAATGATCGAGAATAGTCAAATCATAGTCTTTCAGGAGCTCAAATCCACCTCATTACCTTAAATTCAAAATCGCTCTAGCTAAAATTTATACTATAAGCTGTGATGATTAGTAAAGATCTCATAATGGACTCCATATAGATAGTGATGCCACAACTTAAATAAAATAACTACCAGTGCAACTTCAAATCATAAGTAAGGTAATTCTTCTCATGGGCCTTCAACTTTCTAGAAGCATGGGCAGTCACCTTCCCTTTTTGCATCAACACTCTACCTAACCCACTCCCGAAGCATCACAATAAACTATGAAATTAACATTTTCCTCTGGTAAGGTCACGATTGGAGTAGTAGTAAACAATAATTTGAACTTTTGGAAGCTCTCTTCACACTCATTAAACCAATGAAAAATAACATTTTTCTGAGTGAGTTTGGTCAGCAAGGCTGCAATAGTAGAGAAACCCTACAAATAATGATGATAATAGCTAGCTAAAACCACAAAACTATAAATCTCTATAGCTGAGGTAGGCCTAGTCCAATCCCGAACAGTCACAATCTTCGCTGCATCAACTCGGATCCCTCTTTGGACACTATTTGTCCTAAAAATGCCACGGTATTCAACCAAAACTCACACTTGGAGAACTTAGCATAAAACTTCTCCTCCCTAAGCCTATGAAGCACAATTCTCAGATGTTCACATGATCCTCCTTGGTTTTAGAAAAAACCAAGACGTCATCAATAAAAACTATCACAAACTAATCCAAATACAGCCAGAATACCCCATTCATCAATTCCATCAATGATACAGGGGCATTATTCAAACCAAAAGACATGACAAGAAACTCATAATGGCCATACCTGGTCCAAAAGGCTGACTTAGGAATATTTGAAGGCCGAATCCACAGCTAATGATACCCAAATCTCAAATTAATCTTAGAGAACAATGTTTCTCCTTGAAGTTAATCAAATAAATCATCAATAATAGGAAGTGGGTACTTGTTTTTAATAGTGACCTTGTTCAACTACCAATAATCGATGCACATCCTCATAGGAACATCCCTTTTTTTTACAAATAGAATCGGGGCACCCCAAGGTGAAACACTAGTGTGATTGAACCTTTTGATCAACAATTCTTAGAGCTGCTCTTTTAGCTTCTTCAACTTAGCTGGAGCCATACAATATTGAGAGATAGAAATAGGCTTTGTGCCTTGCTAAAGGTTGATAGCAAGCAAAATATGCCTATCAGGAGGGACTTCCAGTACGTCGGTAGGGAATATATTAGGAAACTCACAAACCATAGGAATAGAATCCATGGAAGGTGGTTCAACAATAGTATTACATATAAATGTTGAATAAGAAAAACACCCTCTATCAATCAACTTTTGGGCCCAAATATATGAAATAACCTTACTAGGATTAGAACCCCTTGAACCTGTCCACTCTATTCTCGATCTAGCTAGCATGGCTAAGGTCACGGTATTGGCATAACAATTAATATTAGCACGATATGGAGATAGCAAATCTATACCCAAAATAATGTTAAAGTCTACCATATCTAGGACAATCATTTCCACCCAAGTCTCATAACTTGCCAAAGGCATAAGATAGGATCGATACACCCGATCCACTACCAAATGCTCAACTACTAGAGTCAAAACATTAATAGGCACAAATATACAATCACATAGCAAATCCAACCCCAATGAGAAATATGTCAAAACATATAAATAAGTGGATCTAGGATCAAATAACACAGATATAGGGCAATGGAAAACTAAAACAATACTTATGATAACAGCATCAAAGGCTTTAACCTTGAATCTACCTGGGAAAGCATAACATTGACCTTTCTATTCTCCACTGGTTGAAGCTATACCTGTACCACTAGACTATATGAGGACATCACCCACTCCCCTACCTCTAGTGTGTCTACCTCTATCAGAATGACCTCTACCCCAACCCCTATTTTATAGGGCTATACCTCAAGCTAGTGGTGTCAGATCTCTGATTGGTGTTGCAGTGTTAGAGGGATGAAGCCCAATATGAGTGTACATGGGATAACATCAAATTAGATAGTCAAGAGATTCATACCCAAAACATGATCTAGGGGTGGATGCCTGCCAAGAAGGAACAGGATGAATAATGTTACCACCCTAGCCCGTAGGCCTCTGCTTTGAAACGAGGCACTCTGACTTGAACTTTGAGAATCACTAGGAGCTTATCCTCCCTCGGATGTCGGTAGTGATGCATGAACCCCACAATGCTAAAATGATCCACCCATTCTAACCATACCTCTGCCTTTATATGAGGCACTTAAGAACTGATTGGATGTACAGACCTTTTGGGGTACCCAAAATTCTCTCGCATCATAAGCTCTGCCTAATTGGCGACACTAATAACCAACTGAAATAATGCCCTATCTCTAGATACTCAGAACACTGACTGCTTGATGGAATATATCAATCCGCTTATGAACTATCGAACTCTCTCCACTTTAGTAGGACGTATGGGTATAACATATCAGGCTAATTAGCAGAATCAGACCTTGTACTTTGAAACTAACATAGTACCCTACCTCAAACTCTCAAGTCTCAAGCTACTCTCCTCTTTGACACTCTAAGGGATGAATCTATCATAGAAAGCACCAGAGAATATCTCCTAAGTTATCAAAGGAAACCCATCTTGAAAAGACCCTAAATAAGTCCTCTACCACTCCTTGGCTAGTCTATAGAGCTAGAGAGTAACATACTTAACATCCTGAGTCCCTGCTAGCTCAAAAGTCTAAAGTAGCTCCACAAGTAACCAAGAACTTATGTGCATCCTCAGTATTCCCACCCTCAAATTGAGGTGGGTCTATCTTTCTGAATCTCTTATATCTATGCTACTCATCATCGATCAAGGTAGCCATTGGAGGAACCTCAACAATAGGCGTTGCTGGTGGTTGCTCTGCCTGTACCTGGGCCTCAAGGGCCTATTACTGATTTAGAAATTTAAATCTCACTCGGGCCTGAGATATATCTGGTGTGCCAGCTGGGCTACCTGTCTGCCCTATAGTCTCGAGAACACTCAAAACTATCTGCCCCATAATCTTGAGCACACTCAAGACCCTTAGAAGTGTATCATGTAGTATTGGCTTTGCACCATACTTAGGAGTAACTTGTTCCTTTTCTAGGCTTTATAATTGCCTCAAGTGAGATACCTCGCGCATAATCTCTAAACAGTGTTGCTTTTCAACACTAGCCCCTACCTTGGCCTCTACCCCTAGCTGAGGAGGTCTCAGTAGCAATATCGGGGGTTGCCTCCCCTTATTCAGTAGCTTCTACAAATCTAGTCCTCATCATTTGTCAAAAGTACATACGACCACTTTGCACTTCAATAATAACCCATGCAAGACTTGATTAAAAAGAAGTAAAAAAGAATTTCCTAACAGTCTTCATAGCCTTTCAAGGATAAGTAACAAACATCTTCATACCGATTCTCAAAACTCAACTAGATTAGGCTTGTACATATATGAGACCTCTGAGCCTAGGGCTTTGATATCAAATTGTCATGACCCAAAATTCAAGTTTGATGATAGTCATCTATCCTACCAAGGTGAGCAGCCTAATCTTGAACAACCCTATATAATAATAAAAGGTGAAGATAAAATAGTCTAAAATAGAATATGCATAAGGAAACTAAACTAAAACTCTCCTAGAATAGGTGTCACATATACAAGCCACTAGATAATAACACTCAAAAGAAAATACAAAGTCTCAATGTCTGGCTCTCGAATAGAATATAACATAAATATAAAATCCTCAAGGGTCTACCAAAGAGACAAGCCACTGTCTCTCAAAAATCTAGATGCTCGATCCTAGAATAAGAAATCTAATCAGGAGGAAGCAGTCTCATAGCCTATGAAAATATAGCAAAGAGTGAGTACCAAATAACACAGTACTCAGCAAATGAAAACTAAATGTGAATTAAAGTAATGAAGAACACAAGTACTTCTATCCACCCAACCACATACCATGAACTACACAGCTTGACTCAAAAAAGTCCCCACACAACAACAACAACATATATATACACACACACACACATACACACACATGCAAACACATTATAGAATACTATCTCAGAATAATCAGTTGATCCCTAGTGTTAAGTAGTACAATAATCTAACAGTATCAGTATCCAGCAACACACAAGTATAATTAATAATAAACCAAAAGTAAAAAATCCACAATGTAAGATGCATGCAAATGCATTGTCAAATATCGTGATGCATACCTACCCTACAATACACATCCGCTAATAACATAATATCGGAACCCATGGGATCCATGCATAGACTATGTATTAGTTAGCATTGTTGGAAGAAACCTCAGCCAATGCTAACACGATCGGCAGAAACCTTAGCCATATCATTCGCTAGAATATTACTTCAGTATGTCCGCAAAAACCTCAGTTAATCATCAACCTGTAGAAACCTCAACCACCAATCCACATGTTACTTTGCTCATCTCTTGGTCATACCATCACAAGTGTCAATAAACAAGTAACAAATGAATGCAATGTATACAATCTCAACATCATCACAATCTCAACATTAGTGCAGCCTCAATATCAATACAAATCTCAATATCAGTACAATCTCAATATCAATACAAGATAATCCATAAGTTCACAAGTATTCACAATACAAGTGAATGCAATGTATACAATCTCAATATCATGACAATCTCAATCTTAGTGCAACCTCAATATCAGTACAAATCTCAATATCAATACAGTCTCAATATCAATAACAGATAATCCACAAGTATTCATAATCCCACATTGATTTCATAAGTCAAAAATACACAACTTTTACAATTACCCAATCTAAAATTTTATGATCAAAGCCTATAATAGTATAATCCTATCCTATTTTATATTACAAATTACCCAAATTACCCAAACCCACTCACATAGAATAATACAAGATTCAATCATACTTAACAAAAGGTTAGAAGTCCATTTGCCTTAATCAAAGTCTCAATCAACTTAAATTGAAGCATTTCCCCTTCTACGATACTCCAAATCACCAAAATCTAGTCAAATATAGAATCACAATTACATTATGAAACTAATGACACTAAAATCAAGCATTTCATATGAAAAGAGCAAAATGGTCCAAAAATCTCATACCGAAAAAGGTTCTCGAAATCTAAAAAATTTTACTTGAAAATATTTTTCAAGTAATAAGAAATCTAATGGTGGAAACCGTTTCAAAAAAGGACTTGAAATGAGCTCAAAATCACTATTTTTTTAATCAAAAATCAATGTACAAGAAAATTCCAAAATATCCATTTTGACACTCAAATTTTGATGGTAAAATTATGTATTAATCAATGAATATTAAAAATATAAGTTAGAAATACGTTACGCAAAAGCTTTGTCTTGCAATTCCTTGAAAATCTCCCTAAAATCAAGCTTAGAAATGTTTAAAATAATGAAAATTCTTAATTCCCATAATTAAATCATGCTCACTACTTCAAGTCACTTAGGCCAAAAAGCAACTCCTCTGCGAAGGCGTACTAAATGCCACAAACACGGAGGTCATAGGAAAGTAAGCCTTAACGAATGCGGAGGCCAATGGCGCGAACTTGGAGCATATTTTTCCTGCACCAGATTGTAGTCAAAACAACTATGTTGAACGTAATGGGCCCTCGGGATTCATTCAAAACCATGTGAATACAAATCATATCTGCAAATCTACCAAATTTTACATTCCAAACTCAATGAAACCATCGAGATTTGAAGTTGAGGCCTCCTTGGCTTGGAACCTAATAGGACTCAAAGAAACTAGTTAAAACTCAAAATATCCAAAATGCCCTCGAAAACTCTAAAAATTTTAATCAAATCATTTCTAGGGTTAGTTTCACCATATGAATTTACTAGAACTGACAAAATTCCAATCCAATCTTTCGAACTCCGAATGTTGACCAGAGTCAAAGTATGATCCAAATTTAACTAAAAATGCAATTTTGGATTTGACATCTATGTTTTAACTCCGAATTCAGTTCTGTTAGTTCTTCTAGACCAAATTTTGCATTTTGGAGCTGATGAAATTGACATTTTAAATTCTGTCACTCGAAACTCAAGATGTCCTCAAAATTCTAAATTTCAAACTTTAAGCCTTTAAAAACTTTCTTTAGAAAAATTTTAACTTTTTACAAAGTTCTTGAAATATGACTTTCTATATCAACTAGAAATAACTAGATGCAACTTTTGAGAAGGGTAAAATGGTAATTTTATCAAAAATAACAAACATGACCTTCAAAGTCATTACACTTACTTTGGCAAGGTATTGGAAGGTTGCGACAATAGCAGTGAAAAGAGTTGCATAGTCACTCATTCATATGATGATGGTTGTCGGTTAAAGAAACTCTCTAATGATGGTAATTGAATTTGGTTTTTATGGAATTGCATATAATTGAGTTAATTTGAAAAGTATCATTTTATATTATTTTAAACTTGCCTATTATATTGAATAGTGTTGAAGCTATTAGGAATTTGGATAACCTCACAAGAAGGAATTAATGAAATAATGAAATAACACGACACCAAGATTTATAGTGGTTCACCCAAAATAGGCTACGTCCACTTGAGCTACTG
>JAOTQJ010124603.1:0-10448 GCA_025642045.1 Solanum sejunctum
ATAGCCATATGCAAATTTATTTCCAATTCGACCACAAATTCAAAATTCGTAATTCCATTAACAACCAATCCTATTTTCGTATTTTACCTACATTTTAACACATTCCTAACACCTTCACAACCTTTAATTAACATTAAACAAAGATAAAAATTAACATACCTTGCAATCCTTCACTACACCCAAAAACTTCGTAGCCGCTAAACTACGCGTTTTCTTGACCAACCAAAGCCACCACGCTACTTAGGGGCTTCAATATACCGAGCTTGAAGCATCAAATAATCGAAAACACAAAAAAAGTCAAATTTTTTGAATTTTACTGTAGCAACCCGAGGCTACTACAGCTTTGTTCTAATTTTTGCTTCAAATTTTTTCTAAGTATAGACTTGTTGATCTTGTGCAAGAGGTATGCTTGTATATATAGACACCAAGTATACCACTTGGACCAATAAAATCTTACATATACATGTTGATCCCACCTCAATTTATCCTTAAGGACCAAACTTAGAAGAAATATTGTATTCGGTCCCAAACTTCATTAAATCAAACCAATTAAGGACTTTTGGATTTTAAGTTAAATTACGGGTCCTAATACTTGGGATCTTGGTTGGACTTAGTTTGATGTGTTGGAGGTCTTGAGATGGTTTGACTACTTGCATAACATGCTTTGAATGAGTGTATAACCCGTAAGGTTGTAATATGATGGTTAAGGATAAATAATCTATTTGGTTAACTACAATGGGTTAGTTACTTCTCTAAGATTGATCTTTGGTTCAGGTTTTGTCCCCAAGTGAGGATTAAGGTAGGTGATATCCCTAGGTGTCTTTTATGATTAGGCGTGAGCATTTTTGGCATTGATGGAGTTGTTGGTTGACTTATGCACCAGGTGGTGTTTGTGGGTTTCTTGAATAGGGTCTTAAAACCATACCTTGATATGTTTGTGATGGGCTCTAGTGATGAGGTATTGATTTGTTTAGAGCTTGTGAATCATTTGGGGGTAGTGTTGCAAGCTTTGGAGGATAAGAGGTTGTTTGCTCAATATGATAGGTGTGCATTGTGGATAGCAAGAAGTTGGTTAGAATTCTTTAAGGATTATGAATGAGTGTACATTATTTTTCCCCGGTAGGGCTAATGTCGCAGTCGGTGCTTTAGGTAGCCTAGCATGTTTGTTGATGGTGGCAAAGAGGAGACTAGTGGGGTTCATCATGGGTAGATTGAAAGCTAGGTTGAGGGAAGTTGAGCATGGTGGTGTATCATTCTTGATGGTTCCAAATCTCCTTCAGTTAAAAGGACTAGATTAGGCAAGGCCTTGATTTTGCCTTATTAAAGGTGAAAGTTTTGGGTGATAAGATGATAGATGGAGGTTGTCTCCTAAGTGGAAGATGGTGGTTATGGTACTAAGTGGGTTAGGTGTATTTAAGGTTGACAATTGAGTTGAGGATTGTGATTCCTTATAGAGTGTAAAGGGTAGTTGATTAGTTTGCATAAGTGTGGTAATTGCCTACAGTATGGTTATGGTTTGTCCAATTTTTTATACTTTTAGGTTGAAGGGATGTGGTGGAGACTCTAGTGATATAGAACACGTAAGATTGTGGGAGTTGTGGAGGATAATTTGTCTTAGGAAGAGGTCTCGGTGGAGGTATTAAGGGTTGAAGAAATTGATTGGTAAAGGGATAGTTTTTGTCACGGCCCTTTGGAAGAATAGTCAAGTCGAAAGTGTCTTTCGGGGAGCCGGAGTGGACATGCAAAAGCCATATTCTTATTTTTTTCACTCAACTCAAGTCTAAGGTACAGATTCTAAGTCCCCTATGTGATTCAAGTCTTATTTTCAGCCCTTACGTCATTCATATGCATTCATGTTTAAGTTGAAAGTTTATGATGATTTTACACTTATGTTGAGATTTTAAAAATAGTGTTTTAAATGTGATGTTGCATTCTTGATTGGGGCTAATTTGTTTATGATCACACTTGTCTTGTAGGCCTCTTTTACATTTGGGGACGAATGTTCCCAAGGGGAGATATTGAAATGACCCCAAAAAGTGCCCGAAAACGTGCCTTGGAATGCCTAAAATTTTAAATTTTGGATATTTCAAAATTCATTTATTATTTCAAAAATACAACTTCATATTCGTGTTTAGGGGGTCAAAATTAGGTGAAAGAGGTCTAACCCCAATTCAAGAGCGAAAGATTAGCAATTATGAAATTTCAAAAATATTCAATTTCAAGAGATGACCCGCGACAGCACCGCGATGTGCAGCGGTCGTGGACATGTGTTAATTTGACCTCCACGATAGGTTTGCGTCACGGACCAAATGCAGACTTGTTTATTTGATGCCAATGATTTCTATCTTGGTCCAAGGCTTTTGGGTCTTGGGCCTAAGTGTTTCCAAGCGTGTTTTTACCTATACTTAGCCTTATTTCACCCTCATATCATCCTAAACATTTTCCAATACTCACTCAAACACTCAACCACATTTTCACCCTCAAAATTCAAGTCCTAAACCCTCATCCCAAGCTAAGGTTCTTCTTCAAGGTTCTTCTTCGAGCTTCAAGTCTCCATCTTCAATATTCACCAAGTTCATATCTAAGCTAAGGTATGTGGATTTCTTTCATGGGTTCCTTTCACCCATAATACTCAAGCCTCCTTTTACTCAAATTGCATGATTTAAAGATGATTTACAAATAGGCCTTGCTTATTATGAAATTCACTACACACTATGTAAAAGCTATGTAAAGTTGTGACTATTTTGCCATGTTTTGAGCTATAAATCTTTAATTTATTGTAAGATTTGAGGAGGGGTTTTGATATGTTGTTGAGGATGTTGCATGGTGTTTATTGATGGTTTTACAATGGATTTTCTTGCATGATTTCATCTCTATACTTCATGATTTTATACTAGCATTACACATCCTCTAAGTGTTTGATAAAATGTCCAGATGTGGTTTCTTGAGGAGTTGAAGGTCCAAAGCATGAGATATGATATGAATGACTATATAATGATGAAATGAGGTTATGTACATTATATACTCTATATAAAGTATTGCATTAGACCATACCCTATCTGGGAGAATTAAAGCCTGGGTAACCATGTTGGGGCTTTGTACTCATCAACCATGTGAGGGGTTTGTACTTCGCCACCATTTTGATAAGGTGTTATTATCATCAACCATATGAGGGGTTTGTACCATAAAATCACCAAGGGGTTTGTACGTTAAATAGATAGCTTGGTCTCTTCTACACATATGATATTCTATATAAGCATTAGTTACTTAAGCATATATGTCATATTGCTATATTATGCCTATTGCCTATTATTATGCATTTAGATTATGATGCCTATCTCTCTTTGTACTGAATCCTACATACTTAGTACATTCAAATGTACTAACACATACTCTTGCCTATATGATATCACAATGAAATGATCGGAGCCTAAGTTGATCCTCATCCTCCTCCTCCTCCATGTGCTAGTTTGGTACTACTCAAGCTAGTTGGTGAGTACTCCACTTCGGGGACCTTAGTATATATTTCTCTTATTATATATTGAGACATTCTTGTTTATTTTCTATTTTTACTATGAGGGTGAGCCCGATTGCTTTGTCTTGGCCCCCGCTTTTATTTATATAGTAGAGGTCTTTTTGGACATGCTATGTATCTATGATATGAGCCTTGACTCTTTGTCCCTTGATTATGATATTGATCAAGCTTCCCCCTTAGTACCATTGCCCCTACTTTTGCCTTAGTCCCTTGCCCTTGTTTTCCAAACTTTTACATGTTACTTAAGTATTCATCTCTCTCCCTTAGTCCCAATTCCCGTTGTTTAAGTCTCTTGTATTATTTTACATTATTTTCACGACCAAGGATGTGTAATGATATCCTAAGAGGCTTGTTTGGAGTCCCTTCGAGTTTTTCATTCTCCGGTCACGTCTAGGCCCTAGGCTTGAGTCGTGACATAGCTGTTCGACGAGGAGATATGGTTTTCTCCATTTTGGGGAAGGTGCGTGAATAACGTGAGGCATAAGAGGAAAAGAAAGATTAAATGGGGCGCGGGATGTTAATGTGACGTATGTATATGTTATGGTTGAAGGAATAATTAATTTTAAGGAAATGGGTCGGTTTTTTCAAAAATTGAGCCAAAATTTTTGTCTGAAATTGGGTCTAATTTAGGTCTGAAACTGGCCATTTATGCGGATACACTGGCGCCATACATGATTCATATGTCATGATTCATTATAATCAATATTTAATGCAGTGAATCATCCATGTGTTAAACTATTTTATTGCAATGAGTCATATTGTATGATCAATTGTTATACAAACCTATATAAGTTATGCGGATACACTGGCTATTATGCGGATATACTAGCGTCATACATGATTCATAAGTCATGATTCATTATAGTCAATATTTGATGCAGTGAATCAACCATGTGTTAAACTATTTTATTGCAATGAATCATATTGTATGATGCATTGTTATACAAACCTATATAAGTTATCCGATGAATTGAATTAAGCATGTGGTGTATCATATATCTTGATTCTTTTTTGTGAAAACTTATTTGTATTCAATGCAGAGTATCTTAACACATGATACATTATTATTGCTTGATCTTTGGTTATACAATTTTTATATAAGTTATCTAATACATTGAATCACACATATGTTAAATTAATTTGCTGTAATGATTCATAATTTTTATATAAGTTAGCTAATGTATTGAATCGGGCATGTGTTAAATCAATTAATTTTTAACTAAATATTTTATCAAACACCATGCGTGCATAATTTTCACTATACAAAAACTCACAAAAATCACTATATTTTCATAATGAATCAAACAAAGGATGAATGAAAAAAAAAAAGAATGCAAAGAAGCTGAAAAAAAAAAGAACATAAAGAAGTTGAAAAAAAAGAAATAAAGATGAAGTCTGAAAATTGTATTTCATCAACTACCTCGTGCATAATTTTCGCCTATACAAAAACTCACAAAAATCACTATATTTTCATATGAATCAAGCAAAGGATGGATGAAAAAAAAATGCAAAAAAGCTGGAAAATAAGAACTCAAAGGAGCTGAAAAAAATAAATAAAGATGAAGTCTGAAAAAAGAACGCAACAGAAGTCTTAAGAAGTGAAGTGTATCAGGCGTAAATAGGAAAACAGGGATTTTAGAAATTTATACAAATAGTAGGGAATATTTGAAAATAGTGAAACATAATAGGTGTACTTCCATAAATTTTCCAAAATGTAATTGAAGATTTTGCCATCCAAATTACAATCATGGCAAATTTTAGAATTCAAAAATAACAGGATTGAATTAGTTAATTAATTCGGTCCTAAGACGAATTAACATAAATTAATCAAGAATTTCTTAAAATTAAAAATTGAAATAATTAACCTTAAAATAATTTATAATTATACTAGGATAAAGATAAAAATAAATAAAATAATATTTTTTTGGAGTGATTTTTGAATCATTAACAATTAAAATACATAATTATAAAGTACATGAAAAATATGTAATAATACATATATAATTAACAAATAAGAGATTAACACTAAAATAGCTTAAAACATTTTTCAAATTTTCCAAAGATAATTATTTCAAATTTAAAAATCGAAGAAACTTGATAAGTAATTTATATTTTGAAAGATAAAAAATTGAACGTCAACACATAGTCAAACTTATAAATTATGCAAGTTGATTTCTACAGACTTGATTAGACCTGATAGTAGGATTATTGTCTCTATGCATCAAGAAAAAAAGAATTATTTGATAATTTTTTGAAATAAAAAAATTATTTCTTATTCGTCATTCAAATGATTTGCAATTGTATTTTTTATATCAAGAGAAGAAAGATTTTTTTTTTTGGTAATTTCTGGTTTGAAGCTTTAATATATTAATTAATTCACAACAAGAAAAAGGACCTTTAATGAGGGGATATTTGGTTGTTAAAAGTTCAAATCCGGTCACTAAAGGTCATTAATGATGGGAGCAAATTCGGTTATCACCTGTCGTTAAAGGCTCCAACATTAAAAGTATAATGATGAATTTTTTTTTTCTCGATAAAAAAACTTTTAACGACAGCATAAAATCTAGTTGTTATATGTGCTTTAATAGCGATCATATTTTTTCTATGCTAATTAGTCAAATTCGGTCATTAAAAGTCATTAGCAACAATTAACATTCAACTATTATAAATATTTTAACGATCCAAATTCCTTTTCTTAAATTTATGTTACTTTTGATGATCAAATTTTTCGTCACTAATGATCATTTTGATATTAAATACGTCAATCATAAAGAGTTTCAAAGACCACATTTTCATTTGTTATAATATAAATATTATACTATTGAACTAATAATAATAATTTTCTTCATATAAATGCAAATACAAATGAAAATAAAGAGAAGTGTGGAATAACAAGAACATCGTCAAACACACATATTTCACACCAACAAAATTGAACCCACAAGGTAAAAAATTTTCTAGCGCAACATATAAAGACACGAACTGAAGAAAATTGAGACAGACTGCATTTTATAGACTATAACATTATTACTTGGTACTCCTCGTCAGCTTCACCATCTTTTTCATCATCACCTTCAACAAATACCTTCTCGTAATCCTCCTCCAGGAAGCAAGGTCTTCACGGGCTTCACTGAATTTACTTCAACGTCAGCGCAAGTGAATTACACACACTTTATATTTTTTTTGTCAAATTAGTATTTTGTGTTTAATAGGTACATATTTTTAATAGTTTTGGTGTTCAATAGGAACTAGTCTTAATTGAGGTGTCTAAGTGAAAAAGACGAAAAAATTTAAGTGTTTGTCGATGACTTAAGGATATGAATTATGTAAAGAGAGTGTTGTGTCCTTCCTCATCAATACACACTTAGCTCATACATACATGTGCATACGGAAAGTTGTACCTATCCTTAACTATGCTTTGTATAAAAGGAAGATTATGCCAGTCCTCATCAATACACACTTGTGATTACATACTCATACAAGATGTCATATCATATGCACAACCATATAATTCATATTCATATAGAAGTCAAGTTTATATTACTAGCAAATTATGTCATAATGGTATTCAACTTATATCAGACACATGTTCATAGATTCATGCTCAATTCTTGTTCATAACCATATTTTCATCAAAGTCATATTTATAAATTACTTGGATCTTAACCCATTTCATAATACTCATAAAAATCAATACTCATGTATGCATATGCAATGAAGGAAATGAGAGAATAGCATGGGCAATACAAATCATATTTAAATCAACAATAAAATATGAAATTCAAGTAAATCCACATTTAAATCACAATATAGATTGCTCATGCTTAGATCAAACTTTAATGAGGCAATACATATTCAAATCTTCATAATATTCATGCAATTCAACATATTAGGGCTTAAATCACTTCAAAATCAACACTAAAATATTAGCCTATATCTTAATTGAATTAAATAAATAATAATTTTAAAAACCCATAATTAAAGTAAGCTAAATTTCATGAAAATCAAGTGAAAAGAGTTTGGGGTCGTCATGGTTGAAAGGGACCATGGATCAATCCCACATACCTAAGTTCACTAAGAAGAAACAAGAAGAATTTAATGAAGAATAGAGTCCTTCTTTGAATCCTAAGCTAATTTTCCACTAGAGTCTTTGAGAGGAGTTCTTAAGAGAGTTGAATATAATTCTAAATGTGAGAGTGAATTTTGAATGAGGGAAGAAGAGTATAGTCATTTGAATGTTTTAGGATACAACATAGAAGGTCACAAAAGTCCCTTAGGAAAAGCCATAATTACAAAAACGCCATTAATGAATCATGTTTAAAAATGTTACTGGGGGTCCCATGGGAAGGTATAATGTCTATGTGAAGGTAGACAGACCATATACCCGCCCATGAAGCCACACTAGAAAATTTCAGTAGTATTTCTTCAAATCAAAGGTGCTTCCACTGAAGGTCTCACAGACTGTGTAAAGCTTCATGGGTCGCACAATCGTTCGTATAAAGGTACTAGGTTTTGAGATAGTACAAGTGTCCGTATGAAGGTGCAAGCTACAAGACTAGTATGTATACCCGTGTGGCTTGTCTTAGCAAAAATGAAGGGAACAAAACACATGAGGGCTTTACAAAAATGGGATAACTTCATGATTTATGCTTGGAACTAGGCGATACTAGATGTGTTGGAAAGGCAATTCAAAAACTTCAATTTGGTATGTCTTAGGTCACCTAGTTCTTTTTATGCAAGGAGATATGACCATTTAAAATTGACCCTTCTATTGGTTCTGGTGAAAAACTTTGCCATTGGAATTCCTTCGAACTTGGTTTGATGAAAGAGGCCCATGATGACCTTAGACCACCTAAATAAGCTTGTATTGAAGGCTTATAAGTGAACTTGGCTTGAGCTTGAAGGTTCCATTCCAAGCTCACAACTTGTGAGGTATTACAGAAATAGATATGGGCTGAGTGCTCGACTTAAACACTATCGTAAAATCAACCTCCCGCTCAGGCGACAACCTAGGCAAATTTATCAGAGACACATTAAGATACTCACATACAACTGGAACGGACTCTACAGTAGGAGTCTCAACTTTCACATCATGCATATAAGCTAAATAAGTTAAATACCCTGCAGAAATCAATCTTCGAACATTGATATAGGATATAATACCTATCGGAACCTGACTCACAGACCCCATCAAAACCACAAGAGACACCGTTGGTTTTGCCAAGGTAATAGTCGTGGTATAATAGTCTAACATAATATATGGTGGGGCCAACAAATCTGTACCTAAAATAAAATCAAAATCTAGTATGTCATGCAATATCAAATCAGCACAAGTGTCAAAACCCTAGAGAGTAACCATGCACCCACTGCAAACCCGATCTACCATGTGAATCCCCCACCAAGGTTATTACCGAACCTGGGAGGAAAGAGGATAAGAAAACATGGAACCTGGATCAAATAAGGCTAAAGTTTGCTACTGATGCACAGTGATCATATTGGTGAGGGCCTCATTTGAAGCCTCGGCCTTGGCCGGTGTTGGTGCGGTGTAAAAGTGGTTGTGACAACCTCCTTATTGAATATAATTACTTTCTTTAGCTCTACCACCCCTAACGGGCCCTCTAGAACCCTACTGATAACCTTGTTGGTCCTTGTACTGATCATTCCAGCAGCCATGATCCTGACCCCTGCCCTTTCCACCTAGTATAGGAGCTGAACTCGTGAAGTGCAAGGAGGAAAGTGTTGTCCTATACTTTGGACAATCTTTAAGCCAATGATTTAGTGCCCCAAAACCTAAAATAACCTGATACAACCCTGTCTCTATTGTCACGATCATGCTGATCTGATCCAACTACCCTAGAAGCCTGACTAACAGCGAATGATGACCTAACTGGCCCTAAAGAAACTAAATCACTCTCCCTCTAGTTGCGCCTGGAGGGATATGAAGTATCACCCCTGCTGGAAGTACTCGAGCCTTGATGGCCATCCTTAGAAGCCTGTAATAAACCCTGGTATGGTCGACTGGTCTGACCTTGCTGACCTCTCCTCGGAGGTCTATCCTTCAGTGGTCAAAACCCTGCCTGGGAGCCACTAAACTCAGTTTCACGTCTAGCTCGCTGTCGCTGCTCCTTTGGGTCTCACAACTAATCTTCTCCAGGGAGTGAGCATGATCAACAATCTTTAGAAAGGACAGCCCTAAAGTAACCAATGCATGGGTGCCCATCCTAAGCTGAGCCTCGACCCTCATACAAAGTAATGGATCTGCTCCTCATCAGAAGGAAAAATAGCTATAGTATAGCGAGAGAGCTCCTAGAACTTGGCCTCATTGTAATGACCTAACCTAGGGGCTTAGTTATCACATGATGAATGAGATACCCGAAGGAACCTCACCCAAGCCATCTCATGCTAAGGAAAAAAGGCTATAGACTATTTTAACAATGAATCAACATTAAAAAGCAGTGAAATAACTACAATCATTTTGTCCATAAGTATACCAACTACATCATAGATAGATGGGACAGGTACCAGTTGATTTTCATCAAATAGAAAGAAATACAAAACAATGAAACCTTGAAAGTTACCATCTCATAAAGGCTACAAATACATCATCTAAAAAAAAGAAAACTAAGGTACATAGTAGATTTAAAAGTAGAGGAGTCCCGAACTAAGGGCTTACCACAAATAATAAAGTTAGCCATGAGCACTAAGTACTAGCCATGAGCCGATGGAGGAGTATTTGTCCTACATGGTTAAATTATGCAGGAAAAATATGCATTAGTACACTTGAATGTACTAAGTATGTGAGATGCAATACAAGCATTAAATTGTAATTCTAAGATATACTGTTAGGACCCGCAACATAATTTAAACCCCGAACGTCCTTAATTGGTTCGATTTAATAAAGTATTGGGACCTA
>JAOTQJ010124654.1:0-10445 GCA_025642045.1 Solanum sejunctum
AACAACAACAACAACAACAACAACAATAATAATAATAATAATAATAATAATAATAATAATAATAATAATAATAATAACAACAACAACAATAATAACAATAATAACAATAACAACAATAACAATTATAAGAATAATAACAATAACAATAACAATAATAACAATAAATAAGAACAACAACAACAACACCAATAATTAATTAAGGTAATGATTTCATTTCACCTATTTTCGTGTACACTACAAGAATTTTACTATCTACAACTAAATATTTTTAATTATTATGTAAAAGTTTATCACGAGTCGTCATTCATATGTCCTATATAAAAAATTTTGAATTGCTAATCTTGTTCAATAGAGAAACTAAGGAAAAAAAAAGTCTCCTGCTTCTACCCAAAGAATGGCAGCACAGTACTTTAGACTTATGAATAAATATGATAAGATAGATTTATTTCTTATGATGCTAATGAATGGGGGAAAGAAGCAATAGCCTATCATCTCGTTGAAGAGCATAGACTTACACTTCATGAAGCAGACGACGAACAAATTCGACATGTCCTTGCATCAATCGAACCATTCCACTAGAACAAATTTGTTCAAAATTCTGGACCTGTGGTGATAATGCTTGTTCGATAATTTTACACTAACATGGATGTCAGCACCAACACTTCTACCGTCAGAGGTCATACCAGTTTCTCGCTCCATGTGTTATTAATAGATTATATAAGACACCTGATTTGAACGACACACACTTGCACACTTTACTTCGTAATCCATTGTGGGATGGTCCTAATCTGTGTCCGCTTGGAATTGAATGACACCTTGATTCAGATGGTCAAACCGATTAGTTTTCGACTAGAAAACTCAGTTTAGTGACCAGGGTATGGATACCATTTTTGAGTTCTAGGTTAGAACCAGAGAAACATTTATGAAATTCATCCAAGGAGGGCTCGCTGGTTGTATGTAATTATGAAGCGCTATTCTATTAACATTGACAGAGTTATATGTGAGATTATGATGTAGAATGAAAGAATTTGTGAAATCCTTGTATTTTGGTTCTACTATCACTCAATTGATTAATGTATTTGGGAACACAAGTACTGCAGATTTTGATTTTTTTCTACCTTCAAATATTAGAATGTTGACTCTGCAAGCTCTTAGACCATGTGTTGAACCAATAATAGGTCAAAAAAATGACTACCAGGAAGGGAAGAACCATTTGCATACTTTGATAGGATGGAGGAATGAATGAAAAATATTTATAACCAACAACAACAAATGAAGGACGAACTTGCTGCTCTCCGAGCAATACAAACAGAGCAACTTTATCATACCACTACTATCCTACAAATTTTGGGAATATAATAAATATTGTGCTAGATATCTTGTAACTAACTAATGTCCTTGTAATCTATCCATTTGCACATCAGAATGGAGATTTCAATTTTTCTATAAGACGTGTAAACTTTTAGTCACCAATACCACAGGAAAATCACACTCTATACGAAATAATTATAGCTGAAGATGCACCTTGTCCAGACATTCAAGTAAGTCATGTGGCCGCACCTGGAGTTGTTAATATGGAATATGCAGGTGTCGACATGGATTTTGATAAGCTCATTGGGATGCCGAAAGAAGGTGCAGGTAGTGAAAATGTTGCCAACTCTAGTACAACTAGAGAGTGTAATTCACAAACCCTCCAACTTAAGTTTTATATTTGGGACAATGTGAGACTAAGTATGGGAGAGGTAACACTTTTTGTTATTTTGCGGGTGTCTCTTTTATGCTCTTAAACCTTACAGTAAAGAGGGCTAATTTTTATTGTGCGTGCGTGCGTGTGTGTGTGTATATATATATATATATATGCATGGACTAGAAGTGAAAAGGGTAGAGGAAATGATTATGTTGTTTTGTTTGTTTAGCTGTTTCTTATATATAGAGTCTATATAAGCTACATGTTACTATATTACTGATGCATATATTAATATATTCAATACATATTATGTTGCTACGCTTAGAACTAGTGTTGTTGGTCTTCTCAATTTTTTCCGGTAAAATGCTTCTTATCACACATGAAAACCAAAAGTAAAAAAAGAACAGAAGAACAAAAAATAAAAAATATCTCAAAATCGCAATCTCGGAATCAATCTACTCGATTTACTACATAGAGACTAATGTCACCAGCAGTCTTTCAGGGAAGAATTCAAATTTTGCCATCTAAAAATATTTGGTTGGCTATGTTCTCTATTGAATACTTTCTAAATTATAAATCTTACAACTTCATTACAGATATTCATCTATCTCTGAATTGTCTTGAAGATATGTTCAATCCATCTATGATAATTATAACCCTCCAAGACCCCTCTTTTAGAACAGATTGCTATCAAAATCCAATCTTTCATAAATCACCTAGATGTGTTCATCTTTTCAACTGCATACTCATTCGTATTTTCATGTAGCAGAGAATGAGTATAAGAAAGAGTGATTTACAATGCTTGCCCCTTTTTGTTGACATAACACTCATTTAATCTCCATAGACACTCTTTATATTTGATACCATATTTTAAAACATCTCAAACTAGAATCAAAATACAACTTAGAAAGATTAATACAAGGAAGCTCATTTGCCAGATACATTAAAGATGTCATGTTCATCCTTCGAATTATAATAGTGCTCACGAAATAAATCAGGAAAGCTCTTTTATCTCCATTTACTTATAAAATTTTATGACATAGGGACATGACATGATTTAAGTATGGGGAATACGATGAATATTTATTGTTATACATATGTATTTTCCTATAATATACATATTTTAGAAAAGTATATTTATGTACTGCCATGAATTTCTTGGTTCGGTTCTTTGCCATGGTCTTACTATTTTGAATTAAACTTTTTTTAAGAAATAAATTGGCTAAACATGGTTTGATTTTAGAATCATAAAATTTGAGAAAGATCGATTTAATTGATCATGATTCCTGGCTTATATGA
Source organism: Solanum sejunctum (assembly GCA_025642045.1). Taxonomy (NCBI): domain Eukaryota; kingdom Viridiplantae; phylum Streptophyta; class Magnoliopsida; order Solanales; family Solanaceae; genus Solanum; species Solanum sejunctum. The sequence continues at coordinate 2,987 of JAOTQJ010124654.1, forward strand.
CTACCTTTCCTAAATTTATACTTGTTGATTGATGATTGAAATTATGATAATCACTAGTCCCAAGTGCATTGTGTGTTTAGTGAATATTACCTAGTTCTCATGCTTATTTGAAAATTTAGAACTTGCCTTGAATGTGGTTTGAGGCGAATAGGTAGATTTTGAGTTGAGAAATGAAAGTAGTCCATTCTTGTTAAACTACAACTTAAATAGACCTATCTTGTTGAATTTTATCACTAGCTATCCGCCTTAGAACCTAAATGAATTATCCCTTATTTGTTGATCACCCATCTTTAATCCTTGATCAGTTTTATTATTATAAGTACCCTATCTCCTTTTAGGCACTTGGAATATTGATTCAAATGCAAATTATTAAGTGTGAATGAAAAGAAACTCTTTGGTCTAGTGACAAGAAAAATATAGGTTGCACCCAACAAAAAAAAAGTGCAACTAACTATAGGTTGCACCCAATAAAAAAAAAGTGCAACTCCATTGAAAAGGACAACAAAAAAAAATGTATCGAAAAAAAAACAAAAAAAAAAAGAGAAAGAAAAGAGAAAAAGAGAGAGAATAAAAAATTGTAGTTTCTAAAGAAAATTCGAGTCACTATTATCTATATGTATTCTGATCTTAGGCTTATTTATACGCCAAACTAGCCAAAATTATTCATATATAGAGCATAGTCAGAGGATAAATCCATAGAGTTTAGGTGTTTTATTGTAATTCAGCGTATTTTGCTAATTCTGGTTTAGTGCGCTTGTTGGTTGTGTTTTTACAGATTTTTTAACAGATTATGCAAGTCCGAATTCACAATCGGAGTTTGAGAAAGAGCACAACTGCAAAACTATATAAAGAAATCAGCCTGTCCAGCAAAGGTGCAAGGGTGGGCATCGCGGACCTAGGAAAAAAGTTTTGCAAGTTGAAATCTTAGATAAAAAGGTGCAAAGCAGGAAAAGGTTAAAGTTTGCATCACGAACCTGTACAAGAAAATGAGAAATTGGCCCAGTCAACATTAAATGCAAAAATAAACTCAAAGCAGCTCAGTCCGCATCGCGAACCTTGAATACGCAAGGGAAAAAGAAAGATATTGGATTTTTAGGTTATATTCAGCTTAGAACATTGGTTTTCATATCTAGTTTTTACGGAGAACAAGGAGATAAGACTGAGAACTTCATTCTAGGGTTGTTTTTGTTCCTTTTTACCTTTGATTTCCATTGTTGAATGTTGATTAGTTTTTTATTGATGTGTAAGATAACTATAAGTGGCTAATCTTCCCATATTCTAGGAATGTAGCTATAGACAATGTTTTAGTTCTTGATTTTTGCATGTTATGAATTAGTTTCCACTAAATTATTCCTATATTACTTTTATTTATACTTCATAGTTTGATCAATCATGGGGTAAATTAGTTGTTCATTCTGAATTCGTGAGATGTTGGAATGAATAAAACACAGTAATATAGGGAGATTGTTCAACTAGGAAACTAGGGTGATTCATGTATGGGAGACCCGTAAAATACCCATACTCCTAACTTGATTCAAATACAGAAAGATAATATTAAAGCATCCTTATTGATAATGTCCATCCTCACTCAACGATGTGGTTAGGTTATGAATAAGGATAGACCGATAAAGTGTGCAACACCACTTAGATATTTTTAACCCTATGAATCAATAATCAGGAAACCTAGACATAAGTGCAAGCATTGAGTCTAGAATGTGTGTCAAAAAGGTTACAATCCTGGAATTAAATTTGTACTTAATTTGATAATTCATAAATCAGTTGACAATAGTAGTTATAATTAGTTATTTTAATCTCAACTCAACTTTTTCGTCATTTTCTACAAGAACACATTTAATCTGACAAATTTGGATTGGTAACTGAACTTTAGTTTAAATCTCTTGGGTTTGACATCCAGTTCCTAATAAGGACCATTATATTACTTGTTAAAATCACGTACACTTTCATGTGTTGGGGAGCAACATATCCCACCCGTCCCTAAGCCTACAGTAGAACCTTATAAAAATTTCTACATGATCTCAACTCAAAAATTCCTACATTAGTGGAGAACCACATAATAGTTAAGCTTATGAATTTCTTTTAACATGAGATACTTCTTTGTTGAGAGTGAGTGAATATTTTCTACATATGCGCAGTTTATTTTATCAATAGATTGTGTTATATATAGGCGTCTCACCATATTTGGTAAGGCATATACGGGACTAGACGATATTATTATTTCAATCCTCAATTAGTGAATATGAGTACGGTAACAGGTTGTTGAATTCGTTAGTCGACTTTTTTCTTTCCAAAGCTTTTATGATTTTTTTAGAACTTTTTTTAGCAAGATAAACTATTATTTCTTTGCTTGAGGACAAACAAATATTTGATGATGTGAAAATTTGATAAGAGAAAAATATCATATATAAATTTAAGTTCTTGTTTATTTTAATAGTAATATTTCTGTTTAGTTTTTGTAAAGAACATCATAATTTAAGGAAAATATCAGCTAAAGAAATATATGACAAAAGAAATACAGAAATTGATTTATAATAAAATATCTAACACAAATGAAGATATTAAAAGAAAAGAACAAGAAGAAAGAAATAGAAACAAACCAAAAAGAACTAGAAAGGAAAAGTGAAAACTTTCACTTTACATGGGTCCCACATATTGAAGAAAAGAAAAAATAAGTTAGTTACTTAAACCAAATTTTAGTAATACCAACAACTAATTATAATTCGTTAAGAGGGACATACGTTCAGCTTTAAATAAAAATTATCATTTTATTGCAAGGGAGAAGGACACACTTCTAATATTTTTAAAGTTCTTCTACTGTTTGTTTTACTTAAATGATATTGAAAATTATTCTAGTTTCTTCTTTTAATTAAATAATGGAGTTATTCTTCTCAAATATTTCCTCTATTTTCTTGTTTAATGGAGAAGAATATTTTTGTTAGTGGACCAATTCTATTATGGAGTAATTTAATTTTGTGTTAAGAAAATGACGAATCGTGATATTTCTACATATTAGTAAGTGTTGTTCTTAATTTCACATGCATGAACTTAAGTTGTATAATAAATTTTTATTTGCTTTATAACTAGATGTTATTTTATCGATTAACATCTATCTACTGTTTACTAAATATTAATATATTACTAATTCTGTAATCGAGAGAGTCGGAAGAAGTGAAAACATTACTTGGAGTATTGATAGATTGTTAATATTTTAGTAACACCTGTTTAGTAATTAAAGTTGCACTAATTTATAATCAAGAGAGGTGAATAGTGTAACAATTAGTATAACAAATAAGGTAACCGAAATGGACTTACTTAAAAGAGCATGTTTTAATTTAACTATATATTTTTAATTCTTAAATATTACGATTTTGATGATTAACTGTATAACCGAGAGGCGTACAGTTAATTGTTCAAATTAAGTAATAAATATAAATATAATCGTGAGAGATATTTGTATTTTTATAAGAAATATAAATTAAGGAATGGATAATTTATTTTATATTAAAATATCAAGTGAAGTCAGAATCCTAACCCATTTTGGGACATTGTGAAAAAAATATATTTTTTATTTTTTTATTTTTATTATTATTTAACTATTTCACCATTCAACATTTTTTTTATCTACTGAAATAGTAATCAAAACAAGAAACATCTGTACAATAGATAAATCAATCTCTATGGGTTTGACATCTTTCTATACTATTATTTGACAAAGTGCGAGTTAAAATATATATGCATCAGTTACTCGTCACATACTCTTTGCCTATATGATCTAACTATGTAGGGATGGACGATGAGACTACTTATCCTATTTGTGGCTAGACTTCGAATTGTACTTTGAAGATTTTTGGTGAGTTCCCATGCTTGAGAGACAAGCCTTGTTTATGTTATGCTTTCATATGTCAAGACCTTATGATTTTATTTGCTATTCTGTCTTGAGAGTGAACTAGTGGCATGTTCTAGGCATCGCCAAGATTCTATGATATAGAGGCATGTTTTGAGCTTATGATGTTGTAATTCCCCTTAAAGGGAAACTATGACTTTGATATTGCTATATTCTGCTTGCTTACTCTCTTATAAATTGCTTATTTCACCTTATATATGCTTATCATATGGACAATAGGCTAGGATGGGGTTCCTTCGGGTGTCACATTCTTTGTGTCACAGTTAGACTCTAGGTTCAGATCATGACAGTATATGAGCAATATGCATAAATAAATATAAGATAATATGGTACATAAGCCATGAGGTACAAGACCATAAACAAGTAAAGCATGAACAAAACACATGGTCAATGCATCAAAATCTTAGTAAAAGCTTAAAAGTAAACTTAATCATTTTATGTGATATCAATCTTAGCCGATAATAAGACTACATAAGTTATAACATTGAATCCAATTTTACTCTCACGTTGAGGAAAAAGAGTCTACTTTGTCAAGGTAGACTTGATGAGAACTTTAATATCATGAGCAATGGAAGATGAGAGGTCAAGGGAAGTCAATCACTTTGCATGGAAGGAACTCAAGGGAACATTTCTTGATCGATTCTTTATTTTGAAGTTGAGGGAAGTAAAAATTCAAAAATTCACCAATCTTGGGCAATGAGGCATTAGTATAAGGGAGTATTCTCTTAAGTTCACTAAGTTCTCCATATATGCTTCTTTCATGAATCATCCCAAGGGCTAGAATAAGTAAGTTTATATCAAGTGTGTCATACTTAGTGTCCAAAGCATGCAAAACAGTCATGTTGATAAAAAAAAATGGGCATTTCGAGGCTTATTACTTATGCAAAGAAAATTAAAGCTGAAAAGTTGAGAGAGAAAGCTAGGGAGTCCAAGAGAGCTATATCATACCTTGAACATAGGGCCTAGCTATGACATAGTGAATATGACACTCGAAGGCATTCCACCCAAGCCACATGTTCATATCATAAGCATTGATAAGGTAAAATAAGCAAACATAAGAAAATAAATAAGTGGAAGTGCATAAGACTAAGAACAACATAGTTTCTCTTATGGGAATATACATCAATTCATAATATCCAAAATATGCCTCTACATCATAGATCTTAGCAAGATCTAGAACATAGGTTACTAGCTCACCCTTAAGATATACATCAAAAGAAAATGATAAAGTCTCAACATAAGGTGAACATCATAAATGGGCTTGTTCCCGAAGTATGGGAACTCGCTAATAAGTCTTCAAGTTTGAAATCTATATCTAGCCACAAAATGAAATAGTCACATTGTCGTCCATCCCTACATGATTAGATTATGTAGACAAGAAAGTATGTGTTAGTATGTAGAATGTACTAAGTATGTGGGTATGCCATGAACCAAAAGACATCACACTAATAGCAATATGCATAAGCATAAGCAATAGGATAAGGACACAATATGCATGAGCAATACAAATTTAAAATCATGAGAAAAAGTATCATAAAATCCTTCTATGACCTTAACATACATATTTAGGAATAAAACCAGACTATTACATGGAATCTTGATATTCCCTCTACACCAAGCAAAGAGGAGTCTACTTTGCTAAGGTAGGCTTGATCCTCACCTTATAGGCTCTATCCTAGCATAGTGAGAACTCATTATTTGACTCTATTCTTTAGGCTTTATCCTAGCATGGTGGATGTCCATCGTTAAAGATAAATGGATCCATTAGCACACCTTTAAGGCATAAAACATGAACATCATTCCTACAGTGGTACATAGTTTTGAGATTATAGAATCTTTCAAAGCCTTATCGCTGCTAAGTTATATCCCATGGAATACATAATTCATGCATATACATAGCTTTCTGCATAGTTTATGCTTCATTAAAATCATACTTTCATAGTTCATAAAATAGTCATCATAATCTTTCATAAAACATCTTATGTCATAAGAATAGTCCATCTACTTTGCTTTTCATCATAGTGCGTATAGACATTCTTACCTTAATATCATCATCATATAGAGTTTTCGTCATCCTCTTTATCATAAACTCATTATTATCATTAAACATGTTTTTTTTTCATATTTGAGGTCATTGTCATGAAAATTCATAGCTTTATCATAAGAGACTAGGGATAAGTGTGAGTTCATGAACAATTGAGTCAAAATCATACAATTAGATGAGAATCATAGAAGAAATATGCAATTAAATCAGTTTAGATCATTGATAGGAAAACCCATATCAAATCATTAATCACTAATCATACATACTTGAAATCATATATTTTTACTTAAAAATCATATACATCATGTAATTCACCATAATTCATGCAGAGATAGGTTCAATAACCATGGAATATTCATAATTCATTCATTGGGGATTATAACATAAAAGCCCAGAAGAAATCATCATGGTACTTTGATAAAAAAAGAGATTTTGGATTGGGCTTCATGGATGAAACTAATCCATCAATGAATATCTACATACCTCAAATGAGAATCCTTAGGATTGAAGAGAAAATCTAGAGAAACTTGGTCAAACTTTCAAGCCCTAGCTAGATTCAATGGAATTCTTAACTTAGAGAGAGAAATGTTGAGGACCTTTCGGAGAACTTTAAGAGTGAATAACTTTGAATAAATTAGGAATAGGACTTATAAACTCTAGATTGGTTAAGGTAGTTAAGAGAGTCAAATGACGTAGTTTAGGACTTCGACAAGTTAGAAATATTAAAAACATCCTTCATTAAAAATTGGCAGACCATCCACAAAATCTCTTCTACAAGTCATAGTTCATCATATGGACCGTGCATTGGCCCTTGAAATTTTATATCATAAAAGTTGAGTTTATGAAATTTGCTGCTTCCAAATCATGAATATGCAGGATGACTTGTCAATTCGTCTACGAGCCATAGACCCTCTCATAGAAGTATCCCATACTTAGAAAATTTTGGTCCTTCAGGATTCCTCTCTATGAAAACTTCAACGAGCTGTGATTATATGTATGGTCCCATCTGGTTAATTTGTACATCAACTACCAAAAATTCTTTAATTTTTCATTATAGTTGGACTCACTTCACAAAACCTCCTACAATTTGTGATTGTTTCCAAAAGCCGTAGATTGATTCGTAGGACCAAACCCATATAAAAATCTTTATCTTTCAATTTCCAAGCCTATAAATATGAAGGTTATTTGTAACGACCCAAAAATTGGGCGTGATGGCTCTTGCTCAATCCCATCAGAACAAGTTAGCCTTAATTCAAAAAGGAATAATAAATATAACTTGCGGAAGCATTTAAATTAAATAAACTCAAATTGCAAATTTTCATAAACTTAAATTCCACCCAAGGACTGGTTGTCATGCGTACAAGCCACTAGAAATACAGAAAATCAAGAAAAATTCAAGTCCAACTGTCCTTCTTTTCAAATAGAATAAGTACAGAAGAAATAGGAACAAGAGAGTTAGCCAGATGTCAACAGCTACCTCTCTTTGTCTCCGG
>JAOTQJ010124675.1:0-10445 GCA_025642045.1 Solanum sejunctum
TTAAACCATTTTGGAACTAATGAAATCATTAGAATTTTATTTAGAGGTTGTTTACTAGGACTATACCCAAAAACTCACTTTGTAGTATAACTTCCCAGTTAACTAAAAAATCAACATAACTCCTAATTAACCCAACCAATAATAACCCTTATTTAAACCTAAATGCCACCTTAGACCTCATAAGCCTATAGGGTGTGCCCATGTATAATCAAATTGTGAATGGGTGTGTGGATCCACGTGTAATCAACTACATGGCCTCACCCCTAATAATCACTACACATGCATCACGGTGGGACGTATCCTTCTCGAGAGAAAGAATCCCCCTTGCATGAACAAATATTTCTCAACTCATAATGTCAACTATGGGACCTCTCCCCTAAAATGGAAAAAGTAGGGGCCTAGACCCAAAATATAACCAATAGGGTCTATGACCCATAATCATCCGAGTCTCAAACACAAAACAATTGTTGTGTCATATCCCTCTCTAAAGAAATGGCATTGTCTTGATGTGTTGTCAAAATACCACACTTTTGATGCTTAATACTTAGATTTTTATTTATTCTCAAAGTTATGTTAGTAGATTTGATGTGTTTTTATATTTGTTTTATTGGATTACAGGATTTGGCATAATGCCAAGTGTATAGAAGTTATTGTTTTTGCTCTTCTATGACACCTTTTATGGGTTATGGAAGTTTCCATAGGTATAAAGTTAGTTTCGTAGAAAAATCTAGTGAATGAAAGATTTTCTAAAGTTGAACCTATAAACATGCAAACGAGTTGTAAAACTATGTATGAGTTAGATATGATATTGTACTGTGAGGATTAGAAAGTGGGGAGTTGCTGAAAAGTCATCAAGCAAAACCCTCCACGAGCCATAAGTCTTTATATGGTCCATAGACAGGTCTCATAGAAGTCAACCCCAGAATAAAAGATGTAGTTCAGAAAGTCTCGATTATATATCGTAGAATTTTATATGACCCATAGAGATAGTCGTAGAGCCTGCTGAACCCAGTTATCCTATTTCAATTTGGTTTCATATTTTAAGTATGATAAATAGGTGTTTTAGGGTTTTCTTTTGTGTACAACCAGAGAGAATCAATAGAGAGCATGACAAACAATGTGAGACACTTTAAAACAATATTTTGTAATCTTAATTCATAATTTTTGATTTTCATTGAAAAGCTTGGATTTCTTGTTTTTAATTTCATTCTAGTAAGTGCTTAATTATGCTCTTCAATATTATGATTATTGCATCTACAATGATAATGAGTAGCTAAATCCATAACTATGATTGTTAGAACCATCAAAAACTAACAAGGTAAAATTGGATAATTCATATCCTTGGAAAGTCTGCATTCATGTATTAATTAATTCTATTTGTTTTGATTGCTTTTTTAATGGTGGCCAACATTAGAACTCGCCTAGTGTTGCTGACTTGATCAAGGTAGTACTGAATGGAAAAAGAAATTAATTAACATGATTCGATTAGTATTTCTTGACAAATCACCCAAACTGGATCAAGGAGGTTGTACTGGAATAATAAGTAAATGTTAATGATGTCACACTATGGGGAAGGATCATATTACATAGTAAAATTTACCTCGCACATGGATCAAAGGTTTTGGTAGACTTGACTTACCATTTTGTATGGTACACACTAGAAACAAATATGATTATCTGGTAATGCAAAGTTAGGGAATCACGGGGAACACAATATCCTAGTTACTCTTCTTACTGATTTCACACACTTGTGTTAGTTTAGGACTTCTTTCTACAGTTTTACAAAAACTCCTCTCTTTGGGGAGATAAGTAGGTTAATCAACTTGAATTGCTTGAAATTACTCTAAGTCTACCATATTCCCTGTGGGTTCTACCCTAACCTTGTTTAAGTTATATATCTTGACAACAACTGCTTTAATCCTTAAAAAGGAGGTGTAGCCTGGGTGACATCAGGATTTTGACGCCACCGTCGGGAAATAGGACTAGAATTGTTTAGTTTGAGTATACTTGGGAATTAATTCTTATTTCCCTCATTTTACATTTTTGTTGTATTTTTTTCTATTTTAATGTGTTGGTGTAGTGTATATATAACTATCACGCTCAAAATCCCATTAAGGCGGACTGACACCCATTGCTGATAAGGCCCGGGAGAACCAACCTATATCTATACACTTCCTATACATATTATAAGAGATTCCTATGTTCAAAATTCCTTTAAGAAAGTAAATAGTTATAACAACACAAAGGAGATGCATATGGCTAGGCCGTTAGGACCACGGAGTTTAAAGTACGAGACATGGCCACACTTTAATTTACGTAGTCTACAAACCCTCTAGATAAAAAAAAAAGTGTCTAACAAGGGTCGGGAGAGGCCTCGCCTCAACTAACTATACAATATAAAAACATAAGCTCTAGATGCACAAAACTCCAAAGCAACCTGGATCTTGGTAACAACAGCTGGATATCTTGTACTCCTACTAGAGAGATCTACTAGCACCTGTATCTGCAGCATAAAATGCAGCTCCCCAATATGTGATGTCAGTATGAGATAATATACTAATATGTAAGGTAGGAAATACTGTATATGAAGTAACAACTCAAATGAGACTATGCACTGGTGTAGGATAAGAGACCACCTTTAGTTATACTGTGGGATCATGTACTTTATGTACTTTTTATTACTTTACCTTAACTGTATAATCTATCACAGCAGGTAATACACATGACCATCTGATCAATGGTAAATCTATATCGAGATTTTTCCTGGCTATGCTTTTCATTTAACCCCTTGGGCTACCCCTCGTGAGAGGATCGACCCTGGCTTCCACCCCTCCTGTTACCGCCCATCAATAAGCAATATAATTTATTTTATCTTTCATTTACCTTTGAGATGATTCTTTTGATGCTTGTAATATTGGAGCTGTAATATTGTAGATACAACATATGATATGTAAATAATCACAAAAGACAGCACCACAACGAAAGGAGTAAGTGACACAAATAGTGAAATGCATAGGAGGTAGAACAACACATGAACTTTTTTTAATAGAACGAATTCGTGTATCTTAGTATCCAAGTATGTACGAAGATTTAAAAGTGACTATGTGTGGGAGCATATGAACATGTGAAAGAGTTTAGACTTGTTTAATATGAACTCAAGTAGCCTTACATACCTCGCTATACGACCTCGCTATTACCTCGAGATAACCTTCCCTTCATCCAAAATATTTATCTATAATATAGTAAGTAATAAAACTAGTATTAGTAGCCAATAAATACATCTTGGCAGCCTAATCTCATGTAAAAAAAACACGGGCAGCAAGCGGATAATTATAAACCCTAGCGTATTCTTTCAACCTTTCTGCCCCTAATCATATTTTCTAATAAACATTCTCATATACTTATAATGTGCAGCCTATTTTAGTGCCATAATAGTCTAACAATAGCCCACAAATCACAACATATAATAATTCTACGTAAAATACAAATAGGCGGCATAACGTTACACCCCTTCACTACATTTTGACTTCGACAATCCCGAACCTATTTCAATACTACCCAGACTGTACTCAATAGATATATACATAAAAATAGTGTTATAATAATCTTAGAATAGTACCAAAGCAGTCATGGAGGATGTGAGGCAATAGCCTTCCATCCATCAGCCCACAAATTCGTACTAAAAACACAATTACGATATCCTATAAGAACTCAATTTATGGACTGTAAAAGTGGTGCAGGAGCCTTCATAAATCATTAAGTAACCAATAATAATTATTAAAATAGCCTCCCTTCATAATCAATCCAACAAAAACGAGAAAATCTTCCAAATAAATGAGAAAAAATGTATAACAATCTTGGAACATATGTTGTCCAAATTTTTAGCATATACCTAACCAGTATAGTCTACGGTTTTTCATGAAGAAACCTTACTAAACACACAACTATAATCATTTACCTTTACCTTGATGGTGTAAGGCTTCTCCAACAACCCTAGAAGTCTCTTGTGGCTGCTTGTAAAGTCAAGAAAAAGTTGAGAGAAAACTTGGAAGACAATCTGATTTTTTTTGTTCAAGTTAGAATAACTTATGGGAGCTGTTTTAAACCCTTTTTAAAGGGGTACTTTTGCTGACCTACTAAGGCATTTCTATCCTTACTCTAATAATTTGGTGACGCAGCTTCTTTTCCCTTTCACTTCGGCCTTATTGGGTTCAAATTAGTTGGGCCTTGGCTGCCCATTTTTCCTTTTTCTCCTTAGTTTTGGGCCCAATTAGTCAAGTGGTTTTTGATGTACTTGGGCTCTTTTATTATTCATCTTGGGCTATAAGTATAGTCCATCTACGATGGTAAAATATGGGCTAAAGTTACACTCATAACACGAACTTTATTCGCTATCGGACTTGAACAAATTCAACTCAGGCCTCATCTCCATTTAGCTAGCAAATTTAAGCTAAGAAAGTAGGTGACACACTTGATAGCTTTCTAAGTCCTACAAGCACCTCAATTTTCTTAATTGTCTAGGGTCGTGATCTCCTGAATTTGACATAAAACTTATTTACACTCGATCCTCTTCAGCGTTAGACATACATATCACCCTCTAATTTGAGCTTCAAGCACTTTTAAAAATGGACACTAATTTGACCAAACCATATCATGTTTCATTTGCATGGTACTAGTATTGTAACATATGGGTAGTTGTTATAACAACACTCGAAGTTGAGGCATTCGCTTGACTTTGTTTGTCCCAGAGATCTAAAAAATGCTAAGAAGAATGGACTAGGACAACTTGAACAACGCTGTAAATAACACAGTGAATACAACACTGAACCAGAACAAGAAAGAGAATGATAATAACCCACCTATGCTTAAAGATATTGATCCACAACCACAAGGTCTTATTGCCAAAGCTCATATATGGAATAAATATCGACTTAATCTTATGACGATGGGTGTCATTGGAGCTATTGTGTTACCTCCCTACTAGATGACATAAAGTTTATTATTTTGAGTGGATTGCTTCAAATGTTACATAATCGTGGGTTGTTCATAGGCCTTCTATCTGAGGATCCATATAGACATCTATATAACATTGCCTCTGTCTATAAGAGTGTTATGTGAAACCAAAATTTGTCTATGGATGTTGTTAGGCTCCGTGTCTTCCCATTGCCTTTAATAGGCAATGCAACACTATAGTTATCCGAGATCCCATAGATTTCAATCACTAGTTGGCTGAATTGTAGAAAGCTTTTTTATAGAGATTCTTCTCGAGATCGAAGAAGCTAAAATTGAAAGATTATATCAATAACTTCGAGCAGCTTCTTGGTGATTTGATTAGTGCCATGTAGGAGAGGTTCAAAAAGTATCTAAGGAGTGTGCCTGACCATAAGGTCGTGGATGATGCCTTAGTAGAGATCTTTCTCCTAGCCCTTGACAAGAATAGAAAAGAATGTGCTGACACCATTATGGGTGGTACATTTTTAGATCAGCCAGTTTCAAGGATTGCTGAGAAGCTAGAAAAGGTGGTCAAGACAAATCATACATGGGAAACAAGGGACAAGCCGATCATAAAGAGCTTATGCGCAGTTAATAATAATTTAGCTCAAGCAAAAATAAATGAGGAGATGATATAAGAAATTGCTCAGATTAGTACCAGTGTGGAGTTATTGACGAAGTAGAATCAAGAATATGTTAATATACTTGCTCATCATCCTTCATGAGAACGTATGGATGAAGAGACTTACTATAAGGAGGATACTTTCTTTATCACTGATCAGATAGGGGAATCTCAGACCAACACCAAGGGTTAGATCATGACTATTGGTGCCAAGGTCAATGAATCCAAGGTCAGAACTATAATAGGGATGGCGCATTCAGAAACAATAATTGAGGAGGTTAATGTTACAAAAATATTGACCATAATAGATATGCTAATTTAGGACACAGAGATAGTTACAGGAATTGTCTCTATGTGTGATGAGTGCATAGCGTGCACTCATTTCTTGCTCCTTTCTTATGATATTGTGTTGCTAATCCTATAACTTGAGGCTAATTAAACTTTGAATAGTGTATGTCACAGGTACTTATGGTTTAAATTTGGCTTTGCTAAAGATAATTCAAGATTGGAGCTAAAAGGAGTTGAAATGAAAAAAATGGTACTTGCTAGCAGATACACTCTGTGAACACGGCCATCAGGCTCGCGACCAGGGAGTCATAACATGCAGAGAAGAGTAAACACGCTACTCACAAGCATAAAGATAAAGCTTACGGAGACATAATCACCATGATTGCTAAATGTTGAGTGCGATCGAAGAATGTTGCACTGACCAATGTTGAGATAATTTTGGAATTTTACCATTTTCAGTCCCAAAATCACATATACATGCATTCCTAATGCTCGTTCTTCATCAATTAATGGAGAAAGCTGAAAATTCTTGAAGATGAAGAACACACCTAGTGTAGATTTCAGCTTAGGGTGAGGATTTATAGCAAGTTTTCTACAAATTCATGAGTGGATTGAAGAGTATGGGCTTCACTTGTATTATCATTCACTCACTGATTCTTTCCTTTTCTTGAATGCTAAATTTTAGATTTAATCATAGGTTGGTTGTTCATTAATATATAGTGTTGATTATTTGTCTTGCTTTCATACTTAGTTGATGATTTACTTAAATTACTTTAATTGCTTGAATTGATTTGTGAATTCTTGTATATCTTCTTGTATAACATAGAATTGAGGTAGTTCCTTAAGTCTAGCTTAGGTCTTCATTTACTACTCTAGCGGGTGTAGTTGAGGGAGAATATTGCATGATAGTCATGGGTTTATAAGTTGAGATCCTCAAAATGGACGAAACGACCCCAAAAAGATAGCAAAAATACACCTCGAAAGTTCCCAAAATCATAATATCCATATATCTCAAAATCCATGCATGATTTAAAAAATTTAACTCCATATTCTTGTTTCGGGGGTCAAAATTTGAGGGGGAGGGTCTAACCTAGATTTTAGAGCAAACGAATAGCAATTTTCATTTTCCAAAATTTTGATTTCCAGAACAAATTTGTGACAAGGCCACAATGCAGAGCAGTTGTAGACCAGTGTAAATTTGCCATCCGCGACAGGTCTACATCGCAGACTAGATGCAGAACTGTGTATTTTGTTGTAAGTGATTTCTATCTCAGTCCAAGCCTTTTGGGTCTTGGGCCTAAGTGTTCCCCAATATTTATTTACATATAATAATCCATATTTCACCCTCTATCATCCAAAAACATTCTCCAATAACTAACTAAATACTTAATCTTATATTTCTCTAAAAAGTCAAATGTCGAAACCCTCTCTAAATCTTAAGAAATTCAACAAAGCTTCAAACCTCCATCTCCAATCTTCTTCATGGTTTCTCAAAAAGCTAAGGTATGTGGTTTTCTTTCATAGGTTCCTTGCACCCATGATATCCAATCCTCCTTTTACTCAAATTGCATGATTTAAAGTTGATTTACAAATGGGTCTTGCATATTATGAAATTTAGTGCACTCTGTGTTAAAGCTATGTAGAGTTATGACTGTTTTACTATGTTTTGAGCTTTAAATCATGTACCTATTGTATGATTTGATGAGGGATTTTGATGTATATTGTTTAAGGATATTGCAAGGTGTTGATTGAGGGTTTTAATATAAATTTTCTTGCATGATTTCATCTTGATATTTCATGGTTTTATACTAGCATTACACCCCCCAAGTGTTTGATAAACTATCCGGCTAGGGTTCTTGAGGAATTAAAAGTCTAATGCATGTCTTATGAGTTGAATGGTGTTGTGATGATTACATGATGACTTCATGATGATAATAGGATATCTGTATGAGTTGTTTCATGGGAAGGTACCTATGGGGTTGCATGTAGATTGTTGGGTTCTTATGTTTGTTGTGTTCTTAGGAAAATGAAGAGTTCTTTGTTGATGATTGAAATGTAATGGTTTGATGAGCTAGTTCTATGGTTCCTATAGAAAAGGCCATTTCATAAGGTAGAGTAGTTCATGATTCCTACTGAAAAGATCATATCGTAAGGTATGTACACTCTATCGAAAAGGCCATGCCGTAAGATTGAATTGCTAATTATGCCTACCGAAAAATTAATATCATAAGGTATGGACATCCCACCAAAAAGGCTATATCGCAGGGTAGAAAAGCTGAAGATTCTCACCAAAACTATCATATCATAAGGTGTGTACATTCTATTGAAAAGGTCGTGTCATAATATAGAATGAATCATGATTCCCACCTTAAAGATAATATCGTAAAGTAAGGGACATCTTATACTACCTACCAAAAAGACTATGTCATATGATAGGGGTAATGATAATGATAACACTATCAAAAAAGGTTATACCGCAAGGTGAGTAGGGGTTATTTGGCACATTTCATGAAGGCCGGTATAGAGGGCTTTGAGTATGCTTCCCATATTGAGTTTATATAACTTGATCACGATCTACTAATATGTTTTTCCTTAAGCGTGAAGTATGCATGACATATTGACGTTATACCCCTTCTCTGTTTATGATTTTGCATTTAGGTTATGTTGCCTATCCCTTGCTAGCATGCATCCCATATACTTAGTATATTTAAACGTACTAATGCATACTCTTTGCCTATGTGATATCACCATGTTGAGCCTCCTCCTCCACGTGGTTAGTACGATCTCGTTCAAGCTTGTTGGTAAGTCCTTCATTTCAAGGACGTTATTTATGATATCTGGCTATGCATTAAGACTTTCTCTATTTTGAATATATTTTACTATGAGGGTGAGCCCGGTTATTTTTTCATGGCCTTCGCTCTTATATTTATGTAGTAATGGTGTTGTTGGACATATGGTGTACCTATACTATAAGCCTTGACTCTATTGAGTCTTGTTTCTTATGATATGAAAGATGTTCCCTTAGTCCCAATTTTTCTCTTGCTTATGCATATATTTTATGGTCATTTAATGGCTTCTACGACTAAGGGTATGTAATGATATGCTATGAGGCTTGTTTGGATTCCTTCGCGTTCCCTATTCGCTGGTCACATCTAGGCCCTAGGCTTGGGCTATGACCAAGTTGGTATCAGAGCACTATGTTGTTAGATCCTTGGAGTCCAACATAACGCGTTGATTAGAGTCCTATTTATGATTGTGTTGTGCACCACGACTATGAGTAGGAGGCTATGAGATGGTTTAGGAAATGCTTCCTTTTTTCATGGTCAATGTCGTGCTATAGAGTTAAAGTAGGTTTATTTTCCCCTAAAGATTATTCTTTTCTACGGTAGATCAGGCCTGACACAAGAGGAAGAAGGGATCACACTCTTAAGTAGAAACCGATCCACGAGCAGAATCAGGATGGTCTCACCTTTCTTGCACATGTTGTGTCTAATTAAGAAAATTAAGGGTCCCAAGCCCCTCATGCTCCTACATCGACCTCTTGGGTGAGAGACTTTATGAGGATGAACCCACTAGAGTTTTATGGGTTAAAAGTAGATGTGGACCCATAAGAGTTTATTGATGAGATCTATAAGGTATTGTACATCATTGGTATTAGATCGGAAGATAAGGCAGAGTTAGCGGCCTGCCAACTCAAAGAGGTAGCACAAATATATAACAATGAATGGAAGGAGGAGAAGGGAATCAACAATATGGTGCTTTGGGATGAGTTTAAGGCGGCTTTCCTTAGTCGAGTCTTCCCTCTTGAGCTTAGGGAAGCCAAATTGGGGAATTCATGAAATTAAGACAAGCACCAATAAGTGTGAAAGAGTATGGCGTCAAGTTCAACATACTCTCTAAGTATGCTCCTCACTTGGTTATTGACCCAAGGGCTAGAATGAACAAGTTCATGATGGACATCTCCGATTTGGTGAGTGAAGAATGTCAGTCTACTATGTTGATTAGAGACATGGATTTGTCTCGCGTAATGACTTATGCCAATCAAATATAGGGGAAAATTTAAGGAAAAGGAGGAGTAATGAGCCCAAGAGGGACCGATTGGATGGTGGCTTCCATGTTCTGGAGTACAATGATGCTCCAAGCAGGAGGGTTGTTAGGGGTAGGGTACCAAACCCAAGGCCCCAAGGAGATAATGGGGTGACTCATTCTAGATTCCCAAAATGTGGAAAGAAACATGGTGGTACATTTTGAAGGAACACGGGTACATACTTTGGGTGTAGTGAAATGGGCCACAAAATCTTGGACTACCCATATACTCAAAAGAAGGGTAAAGTTGGTGATGTTGATTAAGGGGGTGCTCTAAAACATAATCAGCTCTGTGTTTTCCAGAGAAGGCAAGGAGAGGATGTGGTGCCCGATTATGCTACCAATATGTTAGTGGTTTTCGTTGATTTTATTGTGCATGTTTTGATGTTCTGGGAGTCATTATTTCTTTCAATTATTCCTTGTTGCTAGTAAAATTCATTTTTCTTAGACTATTAAT
>JAOTQJ010124696.1:0-10443 GCA_025642045.1 Solanum sejunctum
CTACGGCTCGTAACTTACCATATGGCTCGTAGGTGAGCCTTCCTAGGTCCTTCTGTTTACATTTTTGTTAACTTTTTGTTTTTCTTTTTTGTATTCATAGGACTCATGTATCTTTGTATTTTATGGTTTTTAGGCACTATGATACCTAAATTGAAGAAGGATGAGATATGGGCCAGGCAGACCCAGCTACGTGATGAGGCTATAGATATTGAGGCTAGTCCTTAAACCAGTGGATCAATATAGGTGCTCAATGTCCTGCCAAATAAGAAGGTTGAGCGATGACACTCTAGGGCAACTTTTTGATAGATAGTGTCGGCCTATTGCTCCGCCTCCATAGTCTGAGAAGGGTGGTGCTCAGCATAGCAACTTTATTCAGATGACAAACTCTGATGAAGGGTCTCTATCAGGGTCAGACAATAAAGATTCCTCCAGTTTAGGTGAGGAGTTCATTATGTCTTCCCCAATAGTAGCAGCTCCTCCGGATGAACTGATGAGGTGATGGTGTGTCCAGTGCATGCAGGACTTCTACAGGGAGGAGATCCAACATGAAGACTAGGGTTAATAGGCTTATACCGTATTTAAGGAGCCACAAATTATCACATCTAGGCTTGACAGTGCTTCTATGCTCTGGGACACTATAGTCCTCTATAGACTAGAGTGGTTAGCAGCCCTGCGAGGAATTACTCCTCGGCTCTTAATCATAAGTTCTATGAATCATATGTTGCGACCATTATGGAGTTGACCCCAAAAAGAGGGAGGTTTCTTGTATATCTGTTATTGACACAGAGGATGGCCCATGGAGTCCCCATCAATATATTCAAGACCACCACCCATCGATTTTTATTTGGTCCCGAGTACTAGGCCCCTACGACCAAGTAGAGTATGATTATAGTTTAGAGTTGGGTAGGGATTGAGGTCTTAATAAGAGATGTCGCCCAAAAGGCTATTCTGATGAGGTGGATTATTGAGCACATAGCTGAGCCAGGCCAAGACCCTAACTAGGTATCCAATTTTGCAGTGATCATTAAGGCCTCACTTAGCTTTGCTGATAAGTTTTGGTGGGCTATTGTAAGTTAGCAGATCTGGCTTACTAAGGCTGATAATACTTTGATGCCAGACCATGCTATTTTTGTTGCCAATATCATTACTGGCAATGATACAAATTGGGCTCATGTGATAGTAGAGGAGATACACGAGCGAGCCCTAAAGAGTTCCACCTCTATCCCCTTCCCATATTTATTTACTGTCTATGTATAGTAGCTGGGGTGGAGATGTTACATAATGTGGACATAATGATTAAGGTTCGAGGACCTAGGACACCAGCCCAATCAAAGCTGATGAGAACCCTATGGCCCTTTGGTGAGCATTATATCCTCTTGTTCGGCTACTAGAGATGTTTGCCGAGGCACCATAACCTGAGCCTACTTCATCCATTGCTATTACTCCAAAGAGATAGTCAACCATAGAGAGATACTGAGAGCGAGATGGGGCTTACTACTATTTCTATTACTGTATCAGAGGTCGTCCCTACATATCCCTCCTCCACAGGCATAATTTACATGTCCGTAGAGTCAATTTAGGCTCTAGTACATAACAAGTTCGTACTAACTCCTAGTTGACTCAACTGCTGTAGTAGATATGGCCTTGGGTTCACAAGGCCATTTTAGACTATAAGGAGCATATTCAGGCACATTTTATAATTGTTATTGAGAAGAGGCTTGCGATGTTTCATGGCCGTGTAAATGCTTTTGAGAGGCGAGCGGAGCAGTACCTCAGTTCAACCCAGACTCCTGATATGCCAGCTATCCGGGTGGAGATCCAGGAACTTCGTACTGATATTAAAATAGAATCGCCCGTATTGCTTGTGATTCCCATTCCTGAGACTACTATTGAGGCAATTATTAATTTATTTGCTGATGAACAACCAGTCAACACCTCTGCAAAGAGGCCTATCTTGATGGTGATGATCCAGATGTTGCGAAATGAGATGTTGACAGGTTAGACATGAATCATGTAGAGGCCACTACACGAGCCTTGATCATAGATGAGATGGTGTGATAAGCATGTGCATAAGAGATAGTGAGAGGTGCTGGACCCTCCAGATATATGCCACTAGTAGGTGACCACCTAGCATGCTGAGGGTGGAGATGTACAGATAGAGATAGATGCTGAGACGCCTTGGTTCCTCCTTGAATATTGTGCACCTCAACTCAGGATAAAAGCCTAAGTTGAGGGTGGCTATCAAAAATAGTTGTGCTGTTAGGTAGTTTTGATAAAAACTATGTGCAATCATTGATTTTACAATGTTTGTTCTGAGAGTTTAGGACTTCATTGTGATAAAAGCATGATGTGAGAGTCTAGGTTGATAGTGTATTTAGTGCCAAGTGCATGTGAGCTTTATTGCTTGATTCTTATATTATGTTCCAATTCAGAACTTGTCCTATTACTCTGACTGAGGTTGTAGGTTAGTTGGTTAGGAAAGGATCATAGGCCATTGTTCATATTAGTCCACTTAGCATAAAAATAACTAACCAAATGCTTTATATATCCCTTGATCCTAATGTCTCAGCCTTATATATTCCCTTTTCTTTCTAGATACCTATGTAACTAAAACTTTTTGACTGTGTAATCCTAAAATCGACCCTGGTTCCTCCTTGAATATTATGCACCTCAACTCTGTCTAAAAGCGTAAGTTAAGAGTGGCTACCAAAAGTGGTCCTAGTTTATAGGTTGGATATTGTGCATCTCAACTCAGGCCAAAAGCCTAAGTTGTGGGTGTTTGTTGTAAGGAAATCACACTAAACAGGGAAGGAAGCATATTGATGTAATAAAAAAAAAGGGAAATCCAAAATGGGTGCAAGAAAAACAATGAGATGCCTAAATTCTGAGCTAAAAAGTTTAAAAAATTGAGAAAATAAAAGGCAATGAATTGAAAATTTTGAATAAGGCACCCAAAAAGGTTTGAAGTAGGAAAAGGGGATCTGTGAGTTGAAATCATTAATGTTTGTAGGGAATGTGCAATATAGCGCAGAGTCAAGGAGGGAGATAATTACTTTGTTCCAAATGTATCATACCAACCCCCCCGAGCCTACATTACAAGCTAAGAAAGTCCTATAGTGATCCTAAGTTAACTAATGAAATGCCATTTTCATGAATATATGGGCAAACATATGGTATTTTACAGTGTATTTGAATGTTTATTTTGAGCGCGACTGTTTTTGTCAATCCCAAGCATTGAATTTGAACATAGCATTCACAGTGAAAATCGGACTTCTTTTTGTGAGGTCACTTAAATTATATTGTTGACTTTAGGTTATTTCGGTGTTGTTGCTTATCTATGATTGTCTTTTTTGTTATAGTTGCACTATTATGTATTGATCTGCATGAGTCTGTTTAATTATTGTCTTGCATGTGCACTAATGAATATTGCTAGGTATCTGTGATTTATTGAGTTATGATGTATTTCATGAGGTTGAGGTCTTTGTGTTACTATATTGCTTATGTAGATTGAGTCCGTCGCTTGAGGACAAGCAACATGCCTAAACCATGCTGTAAACCTGCCAAAAGTGGGGAGTGAACAACGAACCTCTATTTGATACTATAGATACTAGAACTTCGTGCAATCTAATAATGTCTCAGATGTACAACCTGGCTAACTCGTCCAGACTATAGCTGGTCTTCATCAGTGGGCCGACTTGGTCAAATGATCAACTACCATCCAAACTGAATCAAATTTCCACAAAGCCATGGGTAAACTTGTAACAAAATCCATAGTCACCTGCTCCCACTTTTGCTCGAGAATGGGCATTCTTTGCGTTGATCAATTGGTCTTTTGGTGCTCATACTTGACTTGTTGCAATTCAACCACTTTGCCATGACCTCAGCTATGTCCCTCGTCATTCCAAACCGTCAATACTGTTGTTTCATATCATGGTATATCTTTGTCATGCCCAAATGGATGGAATATCTAGCACAATGGTCCTCCTCTAATATCAACCTCACCCAATCTCCCACTTTAGGGACACAAACTCTACCATTAACCCTCAATATGCCCTCAGAATCGATAATAGCTTCCTTGGATTCAGCCCTCAACATATTATCATGGATCAAGCATAGCCTAGCATCATCAAATTGAGAAGCACAAATCTGATCAAGAAATAATGATCTAACCTCAACAAAAGCTACAATACTCTGAGAATGGGAGATATCTAACTAAATCATCTTCTTAGCAAGTGACTAAATCTCCAAGGCTAAGGGCCTCTCCTCAGCCCTAAAGAATGCCAAACTCCCCATATTAGTAGCCTTCTAGCTTAAAGCATCTGCCACTATATTTTCCTTCCAGGGATGATATAGAATAGTGATATCATAGTTTTTTTAGCAACTCTAACCACCTATGCTATCTCATATTTAAATTAGGCTAAGAAAAGATGTATTTGAGACTCTGGTGATCGGTAAAGATCTCACATTGCACCCCTATAAAGATAATGTCGTCACAACTTCAACAAAATACAACTGTAGCCATCTCCAAGTCATGGGTAGGGTAGTTTCTTTGATTCATCTTCAGTTTTCTAGAGGCATATGCTATCACCGTCCCTCTTTACATAAATACACCACTCAAACCCACACTCAAAGCATCATAATACACTATAAATGACACTCCCTCCTTGAGAAAAGTAAGAACAGGTATTGATGTCAACAAATCCTTGAGCTTTTGAAAGTTTGCCTCACACTTCTTTGACCATTAAATGCCATATCCTTTTGAGTAAACCTGGTCAATGGGCTGCTATTAAAGAGAATCCATGAACAAAACGTCAATAATACCCTGCCAAACCAATGAAACTCTAGATATCAGTGACAAGAGTAGGCTTATCCTACTCACAAGCAACTTCTACTTGGCCGAATTTACCATAATACCATCTTTTGTCACCACATGCCCAAGAAATACCACTGACTCGAGCCAAAACTGACAATTTGAGAACTTTGAATATAACTTTTGTTCCCTCAATCTCTAAAGTATTGTCCTCAAGTAATGAAAATGATCAACCTCACTCTTCAAATAAACCAAGATATCATCCATAAACATGATCGCAAATATGTCCAAATAGGGCTTGAAAACTATGTTCATCAACTCAACAAAAGAAGCAAGGGCATTAGTTTGCTTGAAAGACATAACCACAAACCCATAGTGCATATAAGGATCCTTAACATTGTCTTCAGGATATTAGACTCCCGAACTCTCAATTAATGATAGTTGGACCTCAAATCAATTTTGGAGAACACTAAGGCACCCTGCAACTGGTAAAAAAAATCATCAATGTGAGGTAACAGATATTTATTCTTGGAGGTCATTTTGTTCAACTATTGATAGTCAATACATATATGCATAGTGCCATCCTTATTATTCACAATAATACAAGAGTACCCTAGGGAGACACACTCGAATGAATAAATCCCTTCTTCAACAAGTCCTCTAATTACTCATTCAATTCAGCTGGAGCCATCCTATAGTAGGCAATAGATATGGGATTAGTGGCCAGCTCTACATAAACAGCAAAGTCAATATTACAGTCCATAAGAACACCAAGTAAGTCAGTCAGGAGCATATTCATTAATTATTTAGCAACCCTAGTAGTCTCCAATGATGGTGCCTCTAGAGAACAGGCTCGAACATGAGCCAAATATGACAAACATTCCTTCTCTATCAATCGATAAACATGCATATAATAAATAACACCATTGGAATAGGAGCTAGGTACTCTATTCCACATGAACTATGGCAAATCGGGGCAAGATAAGGTCAAGGTCTTTGCATGACGGTCAAGTATAGCATGCTAAGATGACCTTGAAGTAAATTTTACGCAGTAATATCAAGTCAGAAACAATATTTCTCCCTATAAAAGTCACAACACAACCCCATTATATCTGATTTACCATTAGTGATTCACCTACTGAGGTAAAAACACAAATAGGCTCAGCAAGAGGCTCATATACAATATTGGTAACAACCCTAGTTTAGAAGCCTAGAGTGTAGAAAGTTGGAAAAAAATGACCTGGTCAAGCTTACGAGGTCGACTTAAGCTCTTAGGAGGAGTTATAACTTGTAGGTTTGGTACTTAAACATGAATTTTAGGAAAGGGAAAAAGTTCCCAAATGTGGGGTAACCCATGAACCTAGTGACGGTACGTAAAAAGGATGACAGTTGTAGATAGGATTCTGAGAGCGACTATCAGACAATAAAGACATCTAGAGTTTAATGGAAGTGGTCTACAAGTTACTATCATGGCCTGTGGGACAATGTACGACCCATAGAATCTCTTCATGGATAGGGTACAAGAAGATGGGAAAAATGGCTAAATGTGGAAGGACTCTACAAGTCCAACCACAAATCGTAAGAAGTTATACAACCTCTAGAACATTTTTGTAGTTTTGAGTTCAACAAAAATAGTTTTAGGAATTTTCAAAAAGTTAATAGAACAAGCAGGGCCTATGGACCGTGGTTCATTCCAAGCGTATAAACGGGCCTTTGTAGGTTAAACAGTTATAATGAAGGGCAATTTTATCATTTTTATAATTTTTATTCCTAAACTAAGTTGTTTCGTGATCGAAAAGGGATTAAATTAGATCCAAAACACTAAGAAGACCCTATTCTTTTCATCCTTCTAATTCTCAAAATTTCTTAAGGCAACTACTCTCTTAAGAAAAAGGCAAGGCAAGGCTAGAGTTTCAAAGCTTCTTCACAAAGGTTCCAAGTTTGTTCTTTCTAAGTTTTTTGTGGTATGTGAACTTGATTTATGGGTACCCTTCCACCCGTAAAGTCCACTTTAAATTATTTTTATTTTTCTTTAAGTTTCTTTAAGCTATTATGCATGCTTATGCTAATTTCATGATGTCTTATGTTATTAAATGATATTCATGATATCCTATGATATTCTTACTAAGTAAATGCATGTATTTAAGCTATTAATGATGACCTCAATGATGAGTTTCGTTGTTGGTATGAGATGGGTTGGTTTACATGTCTTTAAAGAAGTATATTTCCATGATTTATGTAATTTATGGTTGTTTCATTTAAAAGCCTAGCCCACCTAGTTTTCACGTAAAGTCTTGCATGATTTATGATGTGATTAGGGCAACGAAGCTAAGCTTTAAAGTTATTCATTGTCAAAGATATAAGCATATTGACTAATGTCCTAAAAGATGTTTTAAGAAGATCCCCAAGATGGAAGGACAATATTCACTTGGTAGTTCAAGCTACTTCTATGATTGCTACTTATGATTCTAAGTTATATTTCTTAAAGATTTCATGGGATGTCTTAGCACAGAGTGGACATGAGATTGAGATCCATCTCATTAGTTGAGGCATGAACCATCAAATATAAATCTCAATGTCTCTAACTATATCCCACCATAAGAGCTCTTGTAGTCTAGGCTAGTGGATCCGCATAGGCCAATTATGTTATCAAGATGCATGCAAAATTGACGAAGCTCCATACGACAAGTGGTCTCCCCATGCCAACATAAGGGGTTATGTTAGATTCCATGTAGTAGCTTACATGGTCTTAAATATTTGCTAAAGTCTCCTTCCACAAGTTTATGATTCTATGATATGATTTTATTATATGTGATTTCTCATGCATTGATTCTCATCCATATTGAGCTATATTTCTTGTGCATGCTTAAGCTTAATTTATGTACTTTTAATCTCATACATACTTATACGTTATATTTATGAAAAATAGCTTTATAATTTCTTGTATGCATTATATCTCCCATACTTAGTACATTCTAATGTACTAACACACATTTTTCCTGCTTGATTTAATCATATAGGGATTGGCATTCCTCCACTGGCTCTTGGCTAGTATTCGACATTCAAGACTAGCACTTTTATTTACGGTGAGTCCTTAGTTCAGGACTCTACCATTTTCACTCTATCTTGTATTTTATTTTGAGATGATGTATTTATGGCACTTTTGAGGTGTTTACTTTCTATGCTGTTAAAGATTGAAGTTTTTTTTTTTGAAGAAATGGAACATTACGGTTCCATCCGTTGATGTGTTAGATGGTATGTTTATGGACAAAAAATATGTTAAGTTATGTATGCTTTTTAATGTTGCTTCATTTTCTTAAAAAGTCCCATATACCCTTCCTTGTTTCATATTCTGCATTCTTGTTATGTTTATGCCTATTCTTAAGATGCTTAATAACTAGGGCGAGGTTCCTTCGAGTACCTCATTCGCTATCTGACGACTAGGCCCTTAGCTTAGGTCATTACAAACTTAATATTAGAGCATGAGGTTTTAAAATATTCTTCGAATGTCCATGTATACCCCATTGAGTAGAGTCTCATTCAAGGTCGTGAAGTGTGCCACTATCTTGAGTGAAAGTCTGTAAGACGATTTAGGAAAGTCTTCCCTTCTTTCTTATTCATGCGATGCCTTTAGAGCTGGATAAGGTACTCCTATAACTAATGATGATCTTCTTCTTATTTCTAGATCATGCCTCGAAGAAAAGCTTTATATCTAAGAGGCAGTCCGAATAACAAGTTCCTCCACTTTAACACAATAATGGGGGTTCTCATGCGGAGTTCCAAGTCGCCTTTACTTTATAGGCCAAAGCATTGGCCAACAAAATCAATAGTAAGATAGCCATTCCTTGTCAAGTGCCTACTCCAATTCCTAGAGTGTGTGACTTTATGTGGATGAGCCCTCCGGAGTTTCACGATTCTAAAATGGAGGAGCACCCTATTGATTTCGTTGAAGAAGGTTATTGGGTAGTTGTGGTGAGTATACTATCAGAAGAGAAAGCCAAGTTGATGGACTACCAACTCAAAGGGTAGCCAAGATTTGGTATGAAAAATGGGTGGATGAGAGGGGCCAAGAAGTGGGTCCTATCATATGGGAGGAGTGTAAGTGTGCCTTCTTGGACCAATTTTTTCCAATTGAGCTTAGTGACATGTCCCGCCTAAAGTTCTAGGTCCGTGACATTAGGGATGCAAAGGTCTAAGAGTTTATCAACCTTAAGTAAGGGACCATGAGTGTGAGGGATTATGCTATCAAATTCACAAAGCTTTCCAAGTATGCTCTCTTCATGGATGCAGATTCGAAGGCTCGTATGAGCAAGTTCATCTCCAGCATCTCCGATTTCGTCTCCAACGAATACAAGGCTACCTTGTTAGTCAAGAATATGGACATCTCTCATTTGATGACTTATGTGGAGCAAACATAGGAAAAGAAGTTATGAGAAAGAGTAAGGGAGTCTAAGAGTGCTCGAGTTGATGGTGGAAGCTACTCTTACCAAAGGAGTAGTGGTCACAAGTTTCAAGGTGGCCAAAAACAAGGTAGAAAAGGATCCACCAAAAATTCTCCCCCTTATACCACTGTTATACCGAAAAATGATTTTTTTTAAAAAAAGAAAATAATTTAAAAATTGAAAATCGATTTAAACTCAATTAATTTGAGAAAAAACCTATTCTCGAAATTCGAGAAGAAACAGAGTTGCCACCTAATTTTACGAATAATTAGGAAATCATTAAATATTTTAAAAGACCTAACAGAAAAATCTTTTAAAATCCAGAAAATAGGTTCGGGTTCATATTTCCACTTTGAGAAGATTTTACGCACTCAAAATGGCCGCTAAATGCGGTTATCCGACGATTAAAATATTTGACTAACTTTGACTTGTAAAGATTGACTGATTTGAGATTGATTTAATTTTGAAGGGACTTCGATTAAACTTGAAAGGATTTGACCAAACTTGAAAAGATTTGACTAGAGTTAAAAAAAATTTACTAAGTTTGAAATTAAATTAAAATGATAAAATCACATTTTTATATTTTTATCTATTTATGTTTTTTATTTTTTTATTATATATATTTTTACTTTTCTTAATGAAAACACTTTCTCAAAATAGAAATGAAAATAACATAATGGTTTTGACTTAGCGGGGAACTTAATTAGATTGAGACCAAGAATAACAGTGTTAGCATCCGCGCAAACACACAACATTATAAATCAAAAGATAAGCTAATAGACGAAGTCGAAGCAACTTATTGGCCTTTTCCTTGTGCTACTGTATATACACATCTATATTGGTGTATATAATGCAATTCTTGCTTTTCGGAATCTGTATAACAACTTCTTTCTCCTGAGAATTGGGCTGACTTGGAGAAGAGGAAGTTTGGGGCCTCCATGGCCCAAAAAATGCAAAAGAGAGGAGGGGTACCCGTTTAGGACTCCAACGCAGTTGACATGCATGGAAAAATAAAATACATAAGAATCCAAGACTTCATTGACATATTACACTTATACTATAGTTAGCACTCAAGAAATAACAATTAACTGTTTAAAAATCAATGCAGCGATACCCTTAATAAATATGACAATTGAGAAGAGTGCTTGTTAGATTTTGATATTCCCTGTACCTTTAGATTTAACAGTAATA
>JAOTQJ010124707.1:0-10443 GCA_025642045.1 Solanum sejunctum
AACAGAGGGGTCAGTTCAGTCATCGGGTGCAGTAGGGGCCTCTTCTTCTGCCTCAGCAGCTATACGCCCTGTAGGGCGGGGTCCTCAATCAGCAGCAAGCCGTGGCAGAGGTCGTGGCGTAGCTCCAGGTTCCATCAGTCCTTCGAACCGCATTTATGCTTTGGCCACCAGATAGGACCAGGATGCATCTCCAAATGTGGTGACAGGTATACTTTTGATCTTTACTCGGGAAGTATATATGTTGATTGATCCTAACGGGGAGATGAATGATCTTTGCTTGGGCTGTGACAATTCGAGGATGAATGATCCTTACAGGGAGATGATGTAACACCCCATGAAATTATTGAAATGCCCCTAAAATGTATCATGCGCATAACTCATCTTCCAAAGGTCCAATCGGATATCCAAGACCTGATTTGCTATCAGCGTGGAATATAGAGTCAGAAAATGGTCTCGACCCGATTTAAGAGCAACTGGGTCAAAAATAAATTTTCACAAGTTGGCTAAGAAATAAAGAGGGTACACAATAAGGCCGTAACGTGGATTTAAAATAGTGAGGGTGCGCGATGGGTCACGGTGTGGACCCATCGCGAACCCACACTCATGTTTTTTATTTAGTTTTTGATGGAGGTTGAATTTTTGAAAATATATTGGTGCGTGATGGGTCCACATTGCCGACTTGTATAATTTTGGTGATGAGTTTTCTTTTAAATTCGAGAAAGGATGTTGTTTACTCCCAACCTATTTTAATACACCAAAATGTACTTTTAAGACCTATTTCGTATGGAAGGGTTTCAAAATAACCTACATTCTCAGAAGTTTTAAGCATAAGTTTTGATGGAGCAAGCGAGGGAGAGCCTAAGGATTGAGAGTATGGGTCCAACTTCATGTTGAAGATTAGTAAAATCTTCATCCCAGGTATGTAAAGGCTACCCAAAACATGGAAATTGTTCTTCCATGTGCCCCAATGTATAGATTAAGTTTAAATAGGTAGTTGAGGGTCTTGAGTGGATGTTCTTAAATAACTTGTTGAATATTATCTTTATTTTTTGAATACTATCTTTAGTTATGTATACTATCTCCAATTGAGGATCATCCTACTTGTATTTACTAATCTTATGCGTTATTGTATGATCGTTACCTAAATTCCATGTTTCCCTTGCTTGATACTACCAGAACGAACCTAGGGGTTTTGTCTAGAGCCTTGATCAAATGATTGTATTTGTTGGTTGTGGTCCGAGTCTTGAACTGAACAAATTGAAGTTTAATAATAATGAATTAAGAATATCAAAGATGTTGAATATAATCTAAAAGAAGTATTCCTAACTTCTCAAGTTATTGAATGAATAATGAATTAATGTATTAGTCCGAAAGGGGCTAAAAGATGACAAAGGGTGGATATTGACATTTATAAGCATGTTGAGTCTATTAGAGAAATATCGAGTACTGAAATGGGTAAGAGTGAGTCCCACTCATACTCATAACTGCATGGCGAACATAGTTGGGAATTTACCATGAGCAACAGATGTTTCCTCATTCCCAAAAGAGGACATATAGTCATTTCTACTTTGGATCTAATAATGTATGCCTTCTACCCTTGTAAGGTACTGGGCAGATGCCGCAACGACATCTCTTCGTTGTACCATCACTGGCTCATTGGTGATGAATATAGGTCTGAGAAACTCCTATATAAGGTTCCCTCTTGATAGTACTCTTATGTCAATGTTGAATTCGTGGGTTTTATTCAATGTTAAATGAAATGGTATCTATTCCTTATTCAAGATGAGATGACCGATAGATGAATTGATGTTTTCGTGCACCCTAATTACCTTGCTTACTTTTACCTCATTTTACATACAACACATTCCATGTATAATGCACCTTTGATGCTATATCATTTTATGATTTAGTTTCGATAGACAGAGGACTTTGGCAGCCCAATCATTGAGGTTTAGAGCTTTTTTTTCAGACAGTGGTGAGTCGTCCCCTGCATTTGGAGGATGATTATGTCATTAGCTTTATTTCACTATTTTTCTTTGATTGTGGTAACCATGGCTTTTCATAGTACCTTCTTAGAGCATAGCTATAGAGGCTTCACAGACATAGATGGTTAATTGTTGATTGTTGAGATTGTATGTTTCATCCTTTCGTTTTATGGAGATACTTCTTTTGTACTTATTATGATAGGGATTGTGATAACCCACTGACAGTCTGTTATTTAGTTATATCTTCTGCATATGATTTGTTTGAATAAATGCAATGAGACTAGGTGATTCACTTGAGGACTAGCAATAGTCTTCGAGTGCTAGTTACACCTAGGGTACCCTCCCAGGGCGTGACAATTGCATGGGCTAAATATATGTGGGTAAAAAGGCTTCCTTTAAAAATCTTATTTTTCCTTTGGAGGGTTATGAGAAGGTGCATCCAACTGTTGATAATGTACAAAGAATTAGGGTGCATTTGGTATCAAAGTGTTACTGTTGTGAGAATAGACAGAGGATACCTTGAACCATCTACTACTAACTTCTCCCATAGCCCAACAACTATGAAAGCAATTTGCTACATATACAGGTAGTACCATTAAAGGAGGGCAAAAAATGTGGAATGTTGATATTAGATCAAAGGGGAAAGCTATTATGAATGATATCCTGGGAATTATCATCTAGGAGCTATAGAAAAGAATAAATGTCATAAAGCATGAGAAAGTATCTTTCAATCAAGTGAATGACAATTGTCTATTAACTATTCATAAATTGGAAAGGATCACTTTTTCGAAATTGAAAAGGGTTCCTTACAAATGGGAGAAAATTGTGGTTATCATGCAAGGGTGGACTACCACTTTATATTATTGTGTGGTTAGATAGACTTTACTTGTAGAGGGGTGGCTCAAATGCAATACAGATCGTGCTTGCAAAGGCAATCCAAGACTATGTGCATATAATTTCTGCATAAGGGATGGAAAAGGTGACCTCATATACATAGAGGATAATGGCATTGAAATTAACACAAATCTTGTGGCTGAGGCTAAGGCAACTACTCAAGTGTTGAAGTTTTATTTCATGAAGGGTCCTAATCAGATTGTCTTGGAGACTGATTCACTGACTCTAGCTAATATGATTAAAGGAAGGTGAAAGGTCCCTTGGGAGATTGTAGACATGATAAAGGAGATACAAGAATACATAAGAACAACTCAGACTTATTTCAGATATATATTCAAAGAGGCGGACCAATTAGTAGATTATATAGCTAACATAGTTATTAATCAAACACAGAAATGCAATTCAACAATTTTACACATCTATCAAGCAATAAAGATCTTAAATACAGACAAACATCAAGTCCCACATATCAGAATTAAACCAGGGAGAATAAGAGTTGATCTCCATGATGGATAGAAAGCTAATAACACTGATTTATAGCATATATATATAGAACACAGTGGATGATTCTGTAGTACACTACACAAATATGCAATTCCTAATTTATTTCAACTTTCGAAAAGGCTTTCTAGATCTATTAATAAGGAAGAGTCATAGAACCAGATGTGAGTTGAGCAGTAGGAAGTCTTTAATAAGACCTAGAAGAAGATGAATGAGCAACATGATTTTCACCATGCTGTCTTCACTTCTTAAAAATAGAGTGGTTAGAATACAATATAGCGAAATGAAACTAGATCATTGACAAGTATGTACAACAATCAAATTTGACGACTCCCAGGTTGGACTCTTCGGATTCAATCAGATCAGAGTGTGTTACCTTAAAGAAATTGAGAAAAAGAGTAAAAAATATCACGATCTATACATAGAAGGAAGAAGAATGACAACCTATGTACTTTTGATAACTGATGAGCAACACCATACCAAGGTTGATGTGAAAAAAGTTCATCACTCAAAGGTAAATGAAGCCGGATTTGGATTTCTAGTGAGTCATGGGATGCGGCGGACAACAAGAAGAGGGAAAGAGTACTTCACAAAATTTAGAGAACCTTATCTTGCAAGGGTATGCTTGGGTATAGCTTTGCCTTTTATAAGGCTTAACATTCACATAGAAAAATGGGCCACAAGGGTTAGACTTTTGTAATGGATTTTTGTTAAATTTTAAATAAGTCGGACCCGTGCTCCAAAATGCTTTCAGAAAAAGAATTCAATAAACATAAAGATCTATCCAGCTATGATGTTACTTATCAGGTGCTTTTAATAAAAAAATTCTAGTAAAAACATATGGATGGATTAAAAGAAGTATTTTAAAAAAAATCTTATTAAAAATCTTTATACATTTGTATATTTCTATATATCACGTACCAGTATATACAAAAGAAATTTCACAAAACAGGATTTACGATGGACCTTCTACCATCATCAACAAATTTTTTAAGACCAATGGTACAATCAGGAACATTATTCAAGTTATTTGGAAAAGAATTATTTGCCATAACTATTGAAAAAATAATGACAAAATAAATACTTGATGAAAATCTCATTGAAGTAAAGAAGTGAGGAAATTGGAAGATTTTAACATTATTTATAGAATAATTTCTCCACTAATTAATTGACCAACTAAAACTATTATCTTATATTAGATTCTATTACTATAAATTATATTGGCGTTGAAATAGTAACATAAAATACAAATAAAAAATTAATATGTATTTGTTTATAATTTTAAATTGTATGAAAATATTTGTTACGATCATTCATATATAGGTAAGAACATAAAATAATAAAGACAAATTAAGTATCAAAAAATGTAATTAAAAAAGAGAAGTAAAGACCAAGGTGAGGAATAAAAAAAGTACTTCAAATATGAGAAACTTTTAAAATAGTGATCATTGAATTAATTGCCCCACTAAAATTATAATTTTTTGTTAGGTTCTATTACTATGAACTATAGTACTGGTGTTGCAATGGTACCATAAAATGTAACTAAAAAATTAATATATTATTTATAATTTAAAATTATATGGAAACATTTGTTATGATCCTTCATATATACGTACAAACTAAAAATAATAGATTACATATAAAAAGTATAATGAAAAAGAAGTATAACACACTAATTATTTTTTTCAGCTAAAACCGAGTCATCCTTCATATGATGTAGGATATTAATTGATGCTTCCTAATTAATTATAGGTATTAAAGTCAATTTCTTACTTTTGGAAATATAATTGGAGATGATCTAAGGTCACACGAACCCTCCAGTATGAAGTTAAGCTGCAAACTTTCTTAGCATTTGAGTTTCAATGTAAGATTTTATAAATGTTAGCTGAACCAATGACTTTTAGGTTGTATATACATGCTAGGATCAATTCTTAAAGTACTTAAAGTATATTAGATGTGATTTAGAGTCATAAGGGATCATTTACGTCAAGTTATGTCCAAAGAATTTCTACCTTCTATGTTTTTGTATGAGTTAATAGAAGAGTCAACTTCAAATGAACATATCACCTGAAGTATAAAGAGTCAGGTGACCAATAATATATCAGATCAAAGATCTTTTTATTAGCTTTCCAACGCGTCAAATTTTGCCTTAATTGGAGTTTAAAGTAAAAAGTTATGACCATTTTAGTGAAGGAGTACAGAGCTGTATGAAGGTCCGCAACGTGTGTAGAGATGTTTGAACGTCCGCAATAGCTCCACGTCACAGACCTAACACTGACCCTTATTGGATAAGATAAGTGACATCCCTTTATTCTATTTTTAGGATATTTTTATCCTAAAACTATTAGGGGTCTATGTAAGGTCGTAAAATGTATAAAACACCTATTTTCATAATAAAAATTATCTCCTTCACTCGTAAACATAAATGCTCAAGAATCATCAAGAAAATCATCAAGTTAGGATTAGCTTTCAATATTCATTATCAAGGTAAGTTATTCTTCATAAATTTCAATATAGCCAACCCATATTTCTTTATCTATTCATGAATCTCTAATAGAATCTTAAATAGTAATCTAGGGTTTCAAGAAAACGAATTCAAAAATTTTGAGAAAGGATTTCTTAATTCTTCTTCTTCTTGTTCAAGAACTAGAATTCTTCGTCAAGAACTCTAAAGATTCTAAGTAAAGAATTCAAGAATGAAATAGAAGCCCTTCAAATAATGACTTTTCAAGTTCTTTCATTTTTAAAAAAAATTACTCAAATAAAGGATTTACTCCGAGAAAGCTAGTATTCATCAAATTTTGATTGCAATATCAACTTTCTAGGGATGTAAGCAGAAACTAAAAGCATAAGATTGTTCTCTCATGTGCCCCATAGATGGTCATTGAAGAGTTGAAAGTCTAATGAGTCTACATGCATGATTCGTGAATGATTTCTTGAAGATGTTCTTGAAAATTATTACTTATATATATTTTCATATGTTGATGATCATCATAAACTTGATTTCATGAATTGAATATTTTTCATGAGATATTTCATAAATACTATATGTTAATTTATTAAAATGATTCATGAATGAAGAGAGGGATTGAGTCTAGAGCTTTGATTGAGAATATCGATAGTGATTATGATTGTGAGGTGACAATGATTACGAATCCATAGAACTTGATAGGCCCATCAATCTCAGTAAATGAGCTCTAATGATTTGTCTATTCAATTGATAATGATTGTTCAAAGCCTTGCACTAATGATTGAAAGTTGATTTGATGGTATGATTAGAGTCTTCTATGAAACTAATTGAATAATGAGTGCTTCTATGAGGCTAATTTGAGATGATTTGATTGGACAGATTAGATTAATTGTCTTATAAGCATTGAGTCATGGAAGGAGTATCGAGCACTAAAAGAGTAAGCGTTAATCCAACTTTCACTCATCAAACTACGTAGCCAAGTATAGGTGAGGATTAGAACCATCACATCACATTATGTTGAGGTTCCCTCTGATTAGAAGTCCCTGAAATAATAGAGGACTTATAGATTATTGTATCCATTTGGATTTGTCCATTATGGTTTTAATTCATTCCCTACATGGAAAGTGTAGAACGATTGTGGTAATATCAGCGTGATTGTGGTACAATCACTGCCTCATAAGTGATTGTTGTTATATAAGAGAAATTCCTAAAAAGTTCCTACCTTGAGTACTCTGAGTCGTGATGAGATGAGATGTGATAAGATAAGTGGAGTAGAGTTCATTTGAGATGAGTCTGATTTGATTGATGAGGATTAATTGGTTGATGGGTCATTGTCCACTCTTTATTCTTGTTTAGATATCCATTTGACATATTGATTGATTTTTATATTGAGTTAATTGTTGTTTCATATTATTCTGCTTATTTTAGTTTCATTCAACTATTTTACGTACCATATATTTTACATACTTATGCCCTTTGGTTGTACATCATTTCATGATGCAGATATAGGGATTAGAGATCATCAACAGGCATGTCGTTGATGATTTGAGATGTTCTTCTGATTGGTGAGTCTCCCCTACTTTGGAGGATTTATTATTTATTTCATCTTGATTTCAAGTTAGATTTAATTAGAATTATTTGAATTTGAGGTAGCCATGGGTCTGTCATTGGCACCACTTGATAGTGATAGAGGCTTTACATACTAGAGTCGAATATGGATTATTAAATCTTGTTGAGCTAGTTCTTTCTACGATCGAACCTCGTTAGAAGACTGATTGGTCATAAATAGGTTGTCCAAGATGTTTCATTTATTATGTATTACCTCGAGGTTGGATAGATGTGCTCATTTACTTTTGTATGTCTTCCATAGATTAGCATGGTTAAATAATTGAATGATTGTGATGAGGCCAAGTGGTTCTCTTGGGATCTAGCAATAGTCTCTAAGTGTCGGTCACGTCTTGGGTACCCTCCTAGGTGTGACATAAAGACCAAGGCGAGGGAAAACAACAGTACAACACATATGAGAAACTTCTTAAACAATAATTATTCAAATTAATTGACCTATTAATCTTATAATTTTGTGTTTGATTCTTTTACTATGATTGGTGTTAAAGTCTAAATGGTAAAGTAAACATAAAAATTTTAAAACTAATGTATCATTACTCGGACCTAGAGCTAGGAGTGACATGGCAAATAAGAATCCAAGAGTCTCCAAAAATTACTCAAAGTATCCATTTTCACATCATCAGTTTAGAAGCGTATACAAATAGTAAATACATAGTTCTAAGGGACGAAAAAGTAGGACTCACACTATGGGGATGTCATAGGTATGAGGGTTTAACATAGATTCAAAAAGCACAAGCACATAAGAATTAAAGGGAGCATAAGTATAACTACCTCTATGGGGGCAGTACGGAACTTGGGATCTTCCACATTTCCACATCAAAACATACATACTTATCATAATTCTCATAATCAATCCATAATATTTATGTCCAATAGACAACCATAATCAGATGCTCTAAATACAACACATAACATATAGATCTAATACGAGTCTGCAAGATGTCAAACAATGTCTCTAGTCATAAAATAGGATAGGGGCCAAGACATGTCTTAGGATCACCCTTAAAGTAAATAGCAAAACAAGACTTCATAGTTAAAGGAATGGTCGCTTGTCTTTGGAAGCTAGAGCTCATTATAAAAAAAGTCTCAAATCCGATCTAGCCATGAAACGGTGGTCTTTGGTGCCTACATAGCTAGATTGTGTAGGCAAAAGGTATATGTTAGTACATTTGAATGTGTACCAAGGCATGCAATGCATATGACTTACCAAATCTACATTCAACGTTACATGACAAGGGCGCATAATATAGAAGGAGATATATAGAAAGAGATATAGTATATAATATGCCATGAAACTATTGATGCAAGAAATGCACAAATGCTCATATATAGTGGGAATGAATTATAATGGACAAATCAAACTCATGCGAGCTAATACAAGAATTAGTCCGATGAAGACCCCATCAATAGGAGAAGATTACTATCCAAGGGTAATCTACATCACACCTTATGACCCAGTCATTTCGATGGATGGACACCTCCCTTATGACCCAATCATTTCAAAAGAATTTTCAATATCATGTCATATCTATAAATGAATAACCATCCCTTATGACCCGGTTATTTCAGTGATGGATACCATTCCTATGCTGACACATAGTTCAAGGAAAAGGAGAGTACCCTTAGGGATAGCCCTGATGCTCCCAATCCATCAGTGCTAAGTCAAAACATCCCACAAAAATACTTATAAATATACATGCTTTCAAAAGAGACAATATTCAGTTCAAATCATTTCAATGCAGATTTAGGCTTAAATGTCAAACATTTCTCACAAACATTCATTCATGGGCTGAAAAGCCAAATCATAGTTCAATATCATGTTTCTCATGCATAGAATAACCCATTCTTTAAACTATATAGTGCAAGACCTAATTATTCTCAAAGAGCCAACAACAATAGACATTTATATGATCATATTCTTGTCATAACCAATATGTTAGCTTAATCCACTGATAATTTCATAAAACCCAATGCTCATGAAAGTTTATGTTATAAATGAGATTATAATAGCATGGGTAATCGAGATTCAAACTTAAATCAACAATACATTGTGAAATTCAAGTAAAGATATAAGTAAAATTCACATTTAAATCATAATATACCCAAGCTCAAATCAAGCTTTAAAGCGGACATGCACATTCATTACTTCACAAC
The DNA here is from genome assembly GCA_025642045.1 of Solanum sejunctum. Lineage (NCBI taxonomy): Eukaryota > Viridiplantae > Streptophyta > Magnoliopsida > Solanales > Solanaceae > Solanum > Solanum sejunctum. Next base: position 9,631 of record JAOTQJ010124707.1, read on the forward strand.
TTCAATGCAATTCATCATATTAGGGTTAAATCACTTTAAAATCAACAACAAAATATAGCTCATACATCAATTGAATTTGATAAAACATAATATTGGAGACTCATATTTCTAGGAAGCAAAATTTCATGAAATTCAAGTGAAAAGGGGTTTTGCATATTATTCCTTTAAAGGTACCAACAATTAATCTCACATACCTAACCAAGAATAAATAGGAGGAAATTTGATGAAGAGACCCTTTTCCTTGATTCCCAAGCATTGTTTTCACAAAAGCCTTTCAGAGAGTTCTTAAGAGTTTTTTGGCAGAATTTTTAAGTGTAAGGATGAATTTGAATGAGAGGAATAGAGTTAGGTCATTTAGAGGTCTTAGGATAGCATAAGAAGTCATAAAAGACCCTTAGGAGAAGCCCTAATTACAAAATAACAATTAATAAAGCAAAATAACATTTCTTACCAGGGGTCCAGTGAGGAGGTCTCATGGCCCATACAAGTTGTCACGGTCCGTACAACCCTCCTATGAGACCTCACTTAGCCAAATCTCAGAAAATACTGCACAGGTGGGCTTTATGAAAATAGTGATAACTTCTAGATCTTAACTCAGAATGAGGTAAAACTAGATGTATTAGAAAGCTAATTCAAAGGGCTTTTGTTAGACCCCGTAATTAACTAAATGGAGGTCAATCGCTCATTCGAAAAATTATTGTGATTGAGGTGTATTTTAAATTTTACTAACTTATGTTGCAGGAGTATGGAATCAAGTGAATTTTTGCGGGTAAAAATTTAGTTGAAGTCGGGAGTCCTTAATTGGATTAAAAT
>JAOTQJ010124718.1:0-10443 GCA_025642045.1 Solanum sejunctum
TTTTTTCATTTGTGAAGTAGCAGTTAGTCAATGCAACTTTCGACGCTTCTCATGGGTCATCTGGAAACAACCGCTTTGTGTTTTTAAACATAGGGGTTAGGCTGCGTACATACGGCCCCCCTCACCCCGCAATGAGCGGGAGCCTTTTGAGGCACTGGAATATGTTGTTGTTGTTGTTGTTGGTACATAAAAATTAGTAACTCCTTTTGAAAAAAAAAAAAAGATACCAACTTATACCTTTTTTTCCCAAATGTGAACTAGTTTTTTTGGTGGTAAACTGAAGTGAGATATATATACTGTAGTGTTTTAGTAATATGAATTAGAGGGCAAATATATAGCAGTGGAAGTTAATACCCTTTTTTCAACTAATTAGTTTTCTTATTATATATAGCAGCATCTTCTTCAGTTTCGTTCTCTACTCATTTTTTCTTTCTGATTCTCTCTGCAAAAATAAAATGTTACCTGAAGGAGAAGCAGTTCCAGGAAATGGACGTAAGCGATTACCAACTGATGAAGATGAAGATGGTAATGCGAAAAAAAGACGTAGAATTAATGAAGAAGAAGCAGGGCCAATGGAGATTGATGAACAGAACGGAAATCAAGGAAACAACAATGGAGAAGAAGATAAAAAAGAGGAAGAAACAGAGAAATCGGGAAGTAACTTCAATCATCAAAATTCTGAAGAGAGCGAAACTGGAAATCAAGATTCAGGAAATGAAAGTGGAAATCAAGAATCAGGAACTGAACAGAGAGAAGAAGGCAAAGAAGATGATGGCAACAAAGAAGAAGAAGAAAGAAGACGAAGAAGATCAGCTGAAAAAGGGAAACAACTAATGAGATGCAGCTTCGAACCCGTCGTGGCTGAATTTTCAGGTGAATTCCAACACGGAGAATCATCAGCTACATTGGAAGATCAAATTTATGGTGATATTGATGAGCATAGGGATTTGGCGATTTTAAGATCCCTGTGGAATTTCAAGCACAACAATGGGTATCTCCCACATCCTCCATCAGATGAAGTACTGATATACGTCATGAAATCAATCCCCAATTATAATCTAGTCAAAGAGTACTTAATGATGAAGATCATGGAATTTGAGCATAATTTCAAGGATCTTATTCAAATGGATGGAGATGATCCCTTCATGCTCCAGCAAATTCAGAAAGAAGCTTTCGAATTGTGTAAGCGACTATGGGGTAATCAGCCACAGCAACAACATGCTAATCAGCAACAGCAAGTAGGGGGTAATCAGCCACAGCAACAACATCCTAATCAACAGCAACGACTACATGGTCATCAGCAACAGCAGCTAGGGGATAATCAGCAACAGCAACAAGGGATTACTCCGCAACAGATAGCAGTAATCTATTGGGTATGCTATGTTGCTATAGCTATGGTGTTGAGACAACCTTGATTTTGTGACTCAATGTGACAATTAGTTAGCTAAGTTTTTTATTTTTTCTGTGGAAATACCTGATATCAGAAAGAAAGTTTTTGGTCAGATTTCAATCCGAATAGAATGCTATTTTTGTCGACTTTGGTTGTTTGGCAAATTTGGAATGTTAAGAAAATTGAAGATATATTCCACATCCTATAACGAAGGAACTAATTAATTACATCGAAGTTTTAATCTCTAACTTGAAAGTTAGTGGTGCGGAATTGGAGGCTGAGATCATCATGTTAGACGACAATTTCTTCTCTTTCGTCAAGTTGATGTAAACTAGGAGCACGATGCAGTTGTTGAGAACATGAGAAACTGAAGCTGCTGATCTATTAATCTTGATATGCAAGGTCCAAGTCTTCATAGAGTTATGTTCATCTATGTTAGTATATACTACACTGTGATACGTTTTTTTCTATATCCTTTCAATCCCCATCTGTTAATACTATGTATGGTATGTACGAAACTTTTAAAGTAGATAATCAGATCATCATGACGAGGTTTACTTGCATTTTCAGTTCGACTGTAGTTTTCAGTTTACCTGAAATTTTATGTACTGTTGGATCAGACATCATGAAATGTTATTCGGATATGAATTCTAGAATTGTTTCACTTTCCACTTTAGTTTGATATCTTCTCCTTGACTTAATTATGGAATCGGACACGCTAATTCTTTTAGGAAGGCGAATTAACGAAGAATTGAAGGTGAATGTTGTCTAACATGCTACATACTTTTTCGTTGGGATAGATGAACTGATCATCAAATCAGAGCGAACAAAATGTTGCTTTGAATCGTACCAATTTATAGCAGAAGTCATTAGGAATAGGTTTTGACTAAGTGCAGAGGTAAAATAGTAATTCAATTTTGAAGTCAAGAGTTCTTCACTTTCTATAATATGTTATAGTATGTGATATCATGATGATGTCACAATGATGATGACGATGATGATGATGATGACGCATGACTATGCTTGAGGACATTCATATGTGTGTATTATGGTAAGTCAATTTTTACTAGCCATAAATCATTGGAGATGAGTAAATGTCTTACCAAACAATCTTGTGACTTTTATGGTAAGGAAATCTCCAAGTAAGATTCAATATAATTAATATAGTTAAATATTTTATTGATTTTAGTTAAATGAAGTAGCTGCAAATCTAGCAAGAGAAAGAACAACTCTTCATTCTCAGTTCTAACATTTTCACAAAGAATCATCATGTCCAGTAACATACCTTCATCACTTATCTCCTTTCCTCCACATGATCAATTCAACAACAACGATCTACAAAATGAAGAATCGCTCATTGTAGGTCCAAAAATTGAGGGAAAAGGAAAGCAACCCATGCCTGAATCCTATGAAATGAAGCCCATCTATGAGTCTCCCTTTTCCAATCTCATTCAAGCAGGAGGAACACCCGAAAATGAGTTGAAGTCTATGACTATGATTATAATTTTGATTTAGCTATCTTGAAGGCTATATATTATTACTACTCCAACCATGGGGCAATTCCATTTCCTTATTCAAGCTATTTTATCAAGTATGTCGAGACTTTAGTTCCCAACACGAAATTTCGTGGCAGGCAATTGAAGTTGAAGATCCTTGCATTAAAGAAATATTTCTTAATTGTTTTGAAAATGGCTGGAGGAATTATCCTGATAGAATCCATCCTCTTTATCACAAAGCTTTCATCTTGTCCTTTAGTTTATGGGGTTAATTTGATGCTTTTGCTTGTTTTTTCAGTTCCTATTTTATGCTTTTGCTTGTATTTTCAGTTCAGTTTGGAGATTGTAAGCTCAACGTTATTTTGATTTAATATGTTAAAACTTGTATTTTTCAGTTTAGTTTGATATCATTTCTTCTACTTATAGAATTAGATTATATTGATTATTCCTCTCTTCTTTCGGGGAAGGAAAACAATAATAATGGAATGCTATAATTTAACAAAATTAGTAAATACTAAATGAGGAAATTAGTAGCTATAAATAAGTTACATTGTCCATATATATTTGGAGACATATCAGTTAAATGCTCCATTCCTGGAAAAAAAAAACATAGAATAGTTCTTCAATTTATGATCTACCGAAGGAACATCGCTAATGCAGAAGATCATTCTAATTTAAAACAACAAAAAAAAGTTACTCTTTTAGTCCCGCGCATGACTAAAATCCTAGGTCAGAAGATTAGTATTCCACTTTCTCCTTGAAGTGATTAACTATTCATGAAAATATAAACAAAGCCTACATTTAGTTATATACTCTATCGGTGTAAATACAAACAAAACCTACACCTGAGAAGTAGGAGCAAGCACTCTTACATCCTTACTGAATCATGAAATAATAGAATTGGCAAGACCGTATTCCTCAAAGGGTGTGTTGTCATTCGTATTTGAAAAACCTTGATGCACCTGGCATAGCTTGCGTGAATTTGAATGGCTTTGACTCAATTTCCTCAAACTGACCTAGTTATATAGGATCAATTATCAATTACCAGAACATGAAGTACTTTTAATATTCTGAGCAACAACCTCATTAGCCCAAGTGTTGCGATTAAGCATATGTGAGCTGAATTATTAAGAGTCATTTGTTTTCCGCTCTAGTAGCCTTCTCAAAAGACACATTGTTAGGAAATACGATCTAGAGATGAGGAGGAAGAAGAAGAAAAATAGAAGAAAGGAGAAAGAACAGATTTCTAGAGAGAAAGCAGAGAAATACTGTTTAGAGAGAGAGTATATCGTGGTAACGCCCAATAATTGGGTAAACTCCACGGCGATAGGGTTATATATATTAATGATATCCGAATATTTACAATTACACAGAATGCATATATACACGGAGAATAAACAGTAGCACCTAATATTTGGGTCGGGGCTCCGCCCTGAACCCCGGCAGTACATAAATATAATATCAGGCTCCACAACCTAACACACATGGTACTCATCAAGGCAAAAGGAAGATGATAAAAAGAAGCCAGATTGTTTTTGAGCAGCATGTGCTGTGGAAGTAGAATGTTTCTCAGACTCCCGGATTATTCATTTTCTTCCACAATGCTGCAAAAGGGAACTACTCGACGAGGTTCAAGAGATGAATCTCCCATTCCCGAAGAACCACATTGTCGTAAAGAACTTCCCTTTTTACAGGTAAAGGTGAAAGTATATCATCTCCATTTGTACCAAAGTACTATCATAATTTTTTTTTTACTATCAGATCATCTAGAGGATATTTACAAATTTCAAGTTTGCCTTATTTAACATGCTTTGCACAAAAAATATCAATGAAGAATTTAATTAATCGCAGCTGGGAAATTGGACTTGGTGAAGGCATCTGATATGGCAACCTCAATAATGAATCTAGTGCTTCTTTAAAGCTTCACATTTGGTGGCGCAAGACAGCTTGTGCGCGCACCTATAATAACTTTTATTTTGTATGAAGAGTTAATTGGTAATTTAAACCACTGATAATTTTTATTAAAAGAATTTTTTAAAAAAGGGAAGAAGCGGCCCAAACCTTTATTTTCCCCTTCTCTGTTGTGGTACAACAGAACAAAAAAAATAGTGCAAATTTCATTCACTTCTTTTAGGAGAAAACACGCAACTCATCAAGGTTATTCAGGGAAGTTCATAAACAGAATTAACTTGATCTTCGTACCATTCTTTTGGGTGAAAAATTTAGGTATTGAATTTTTGTTGTTGTGTGCTCTTGTTAGTTTATAACATCTTTTATATATATAAAAAAGGATGTTGAAGTCGGTGATGTGGTGCAACCACAACACAAAATTGCTAATTTCTTTTAAAAATTTATTATATAGAAATTAGACTCCTACTCCAATAGGTATGAAATTAGAATCCTAGTTCAACAGGTATGCAATTTGCTTAAACAACACTTCACCAAAAGATGCGACCAAATTACTATTCCATCTCTCATTTTTATACATTGAAATTCAACCATCACAACTCTAACGCTCTTGATAACGGAAGTCCAACGTCTGGGCAAGGCTTTGGAACCTCGATGGATCAGATGCTTGCATAGCTGGATCCGATAGTCCACGGTACAAGAGAAGATATAAGTGAGCCAACTTCCCAACACCAAGCAAAAAAAAAAAAAAAAACTTAAAACAGGATATGCAACAACATACCTTTGATAGTTTTCACAAAGAAAATTAACGAGGCCATCTTATCAAAAGGTGTTTGCATCTCTTCATCATAATCATAAAAATCATCATTGCAGTCATCATCGTCATCATCCTCATCATGTGAATGGAAAGCCTTTGCCTACAAAAGTAGAACAAGATGTCAAAGCTTTTAGAGATGCTAATTCTAATGGTGATGTTCTTTATCTTGAAGTAGAGGCATCCAGGCCTCAATCTGTAATAAATTATCCTACAAGAAGCCATCACAAAGGTAATCTACATAAGTACTTCAAACTCCTTCATGTTCTGAGGCACAAAAAATTTCACTACCAAATCATGGCATTAAGTACATAACCAACCTACTCATACTCTTTCAACATTATATAATTTATATAATTTGTTGCTTTCTAATTTTTTATGCTTAGTCGTTTGTTGTTCTACCTCTCATCTCTTACCTTCCCAGGCTTTCTTCAAGCATCTTTCACGTACTGAAGGAAAGTTCAAAGTAGGACTGGTTTATCAATCTTAGTGCTTCAAATTATCCACTAATGACTCAAGATGGTAAGTTTTTTTTACTTCAATGTGTTGTAGGTCATCGTTCATATATTTTTAAGTTGGGAGTATTATAGTAATTTAATATTCATGTTAGTGAGTTCAAGTACTATTGACAAGCCAATTATATCACGAAATAATGTTATAATCCAAAAACACTATTCAAGATAACGAGGACTTTGAAAATATTATATTAATAGAAGTTCTTGAAATAAATTGATAATGCTAAATTTTCTATACAGAAAAAACTTAACAACTTTAGAATATTTTATTAGTTTTAATATTAAAATTTATAAATTTAATTAGATTACTTATGACCGTGCGAAGTGCGGGCTAATTCCCTAGTATACATATATATCAGAAACTATGGGTAAGATTGCAGTCTCTATATTGCAATTGTTGTTTGAAGTCACTTTTAAGGTTTTCACCTTAGTTTATTTTACAGAGTTTTTGTAATATTTGGAGAAACAGAGCATTGACATATTTATAAGAATTTTTATCAATTAAGTTTTAACAGTGAGATTAGGATAACTTTTAATTTATAGTCTAAGGAATTAGGTATTAAGATTTAGCTCTGAACTTGAGGACAGAGATATTGAGACTTGAGTTTGACCGCATAATTGATATTGGTAACCACTATTTTGTATAAATTGAGGTCATTGAAGGTTGTTTGGTTTGTATTCTATGCCTTGCAAGATTGGAGCACTTGTTATTAATAAGGTAAGTGAGACTTTAACCTTTAGTGCTTGCTTTTCAAACATTCTTTGAAAAAAATATTTTTTTCTGCTTGGTTCATATATTAGGATAAGCATGGACTTGGCAGAACTAGTGTCCTCTGATCAGTCCTACACATGCTATTTTGTGAAGAATATTAAATATTTTTATATGTGTTGCGATGCTGGATATCATTCTTCAAGATTGTGATATGGTTACTAGGGGCATACATACCTGCCCTAATATGTTAGGGGCATATCTATGTTGCCATAATATGTTAGGGGCTTTGTACACTTGTCTTAGCATACTTTTAGAGTATTGTACATGTTGTCATAAACTTGTCGTGGTGATGGGTTGATCTCCTTCACTGCCGTTATGGAGACATATAATGAACCTTTTTGAATATTTTTTTAACTTATTGAGCCTTATATCATGAAGTATATTCTTGTGTATATTATTTATCCATTGTGCAGATGTATTTTATAACTATTGTTCCAGGGGTATTAAAGTAGCGAGTCGAAGATCTTACTGAATTATATTATATATAGCTCACTCCTTACTTGCATATCAATATAGATATTGTTGCAGAGGGTGATACTTGTGGCTGACAAGTTTATTTCCGTGGACTCTGTTGCTGAGGTGAGCCTTCACATTGTTCATCGAGACTACTATTTCAGCTCTATCTATTATAGCTTATGTTTTTCTTCTTGGGATTTGAATGCCTGAGAGTTAAACTCATGTTACTCTATTAGATGATTCATGATCTTATTGTGGAATTTGGGCTAAAGATATCCTTTAGTGATTTTTTTCTTTTGTAACTTGATATACTGTCTTAGTTTGATAGTTATTTCATTTTTATGAACAGTATTGAGGTTTGGTGTTGCATATGTTGTATCTCTAAGCTTAGATAATTTGTGTGCATGTATGGATATTGGGTTCTCCCGATAGATAGTGTTGATGGGTACCAGTCACATCTAAGGGATACTTTTGGGATGTGATAGCACATCAATAAATTCACCGTATATGTGTGATACTCCCACTAATACATGTACAAAATATAACCTGTTTTTTGGGTAGTAATCCATAGTGAGATATATATACTATAGTATTTTAGTAATATAAATTACTTTCTTTCTTTATCGGCTCCAACATTTTCTTTATTTATGAGCTCCAACTGTTGCAAGGAGATAAATATATTAGGGTAAAAATCATTAAAAGAATAATAGTGTGAATCGCAAATAAAAACACACTTTAGGGTACCACCTATTGGGATGCAAAAGTGTAAACTCCTCCCTCCCACATCGGTTGTGGAAAGTAAAATGATCAACTTATAAGATTGAACCTAATCTCATTAGTATGAGGCTTTTTAGGAGATGCCCAAAAACAAATCCGCGAACAATATCATACTAATGTGAGTTTGGGTGCGGGTGTGCATGGTCCCTACACTACCTCAAGTCTATTTAACTCGTCATGTCTTTCTTTGTACATCCCTTATGGAAATATTAGCAAATAAAATAACAGTGCAAGTTAAAAACCTTTATTTAACTAATTAGTTTTATTATTATATATAGCAGCGCTTAACTATCTTCTTCAGTTTCGTTCTCAACTCATTTTTTCTTTCTGATTCTCTCTGGAAAAATAAAATGGTACCTGAAGGAGAAGCAGTTCCCAGAAATGGACGTAAGCGATTACCAACTGATGAAGATGAAGATGGTAATGCGAAAAAAAGACGTAGAATTAATGAAGAAGAAGCAGGGCCAATGGAGATTGATGGTCAGAATGGAAATCAAGGAGCTGATGGAAAAGAGGATGGAAATCAAGAATCTGAAGCAGCTGATGGAAATGAAGGAAACAACAATGGAGAAGAAGATAAAAAAAGCGGAAGAAACAGAGAAAACAGAGGGACCGGGAAGTAACTTCAATCATCAAAATTCTGAACCGAGCGAAACTAGAAATCAAGATTCGGGAAATGAAAGTGGAAATCAAGAATCAGGAACTGAACAGAGCGAAACTGGAAATCAAAATCCAGGAGGAGAAGAAGGCAAAGAAGATAATGGCAAAAAAGTAGAAGAAGAAGAAAGAAGAAGAGCAGCTGAAAAAGGGAAACAACCAATGAGATACAGCTTGGAACCCGTCGTGGCTGAATTTTCAGGAGAATTCCAACACGGAGAATCATCTGCTACATTGGAAGATGAAATTGATGGTGATATTGATGAGCATCGAGATTTGGCAATATTAAGATCACTGTGGAATTTCAAGAACAACAATGGGTATCTCCCACATCCTCCATCACATGAAGTACTGAAGTACGTAATGAACTTGCTCCCCCATTATAAACTAGTCAAAGAGTACTTAATGATGAAGATCATGGAATTTGAGCATAATTTCAAGGATCTTATTCAAATGGATGGAGATAATCCCTTCTCGCGCCAGCAAATTCATAAAGAAGCTTTTGAATTGTGTAAGCGACTATGGGGTAATCAGCCACCGCAACAACATGCTCATCAGCAGCAACGACTACGTGGTACTGAGCAACTGCAACTAGGGATTTATCAGCAACGGGTAGCAGTAAAACTATTCTGTTTGGTATGTTATATTGCTATAATAGTTAAGATAATTTTGAGAGAACCTTGATTTTGTGAGTCAATGTGACAATTAGCTAGCGAGTTTTTTTTTTCAGTGGAAATACTTGATATCAGAAAGAAAGTTTTCAGTAGAATGCTACCTTTGTCGACTTTTGTTGTTTGGCAAATTCGGAATGTTAAGAAAATTGAAGAGATATTCTGTTTTTATCTTGATGTATGTAATTAGTGCTGAATATGTCCTTGTTTTATCTTGACAATGTTGATGTAATCAAGAGAAACAAAGAGCAAGAAAATGAAAATCAAGAAAAACTGCAGGAAGTGAAAAAAGGAAAATGTCCCATGTCGGAATTATATAAATTCAAGCACATTGTGCCTACATTTTCAAATCTCGGACTAGGAGTTGGGACTTTCGAAAATGAGTTGCAAGAAGATGACTGATTATGATCAGGATATGGGAATTTTGAAGTCCATGTATCATTGAAACTTTAGTCCCCCACTTGAAAATTCATGGCAAGGCATTATGTTATAGAACTATTTCTTAGCTAATATAGAAATGGCTGGAGAATTTGAAGTCCATGTATCAGTACCACTTCAATCATGGTGGCTTAATTCCATATCCTACAACAAAGGAACTAATTAATTATATCGAAGTTTTAGTCCCCAACTTGAAAGTCATGGCGTGGAAATGGAAACTAAGATCATCACGTTACAGAACAATTTCTTCGCTTTTGTCAAGTCGAAGTAAACTAGGAGCGCAATGGAGTTGTTGAGAACGTGAGAAACTGGAGCTGCTAATCCATTAATCCTGATATGCAAGGTCCAAGTCTTCATAGAGTTATATTCATCTGTTAGTATATAACATAATACATGTATGGTATGTTACGAAACTTTTAAAATAGATAATCAGATCATCATGACGAGGTTTACTTGCATTTTCAGTTCGACTGTAGTTTTCAGTTTACCTGAAATTTTATGTACTGTTGGATCAGACATCATGAAATGTTATTCGGATATGAATTCTAG
>JAOTQJ010124749.1:0-10440 GCA_025642045.1 Solanum sejunctum
AGTTGTGGTTTTGCGAATTAATATTGGTTTAAGTGCCTAATCGGCACGAGACATGGCCCCGGGGTTGGGCTGTGACACTGTCATTGGCACCACCTGATAGTGATAAAGGCTTCATAGTATAGAGTTAAATATTGATTGTTAAGATTTGTGAACTAGTTTTTCTACTATCCTTTCATTTATTATATTATTTTAAGATTACATAGATGTGCCTATTTATTTTCTTTTGCCTTCTGTTGCTTAGTAAAATAATTAATTGAATGAATATGATGAGGCCAAGTCGTTTGCTTGGGAACTAGCAATAGTCTCTGGGTGCCAGCCATGTCTTGGGTCCCCTCCCAAGGTGCGACATCATCACTTGGGTTAGTTTAGGTTATTGTGTCTATCCCATGGGTTGGTTCAATTATCATTGTTCATCTCTTTTATTGGCTCAGTGGTGGTTTGAGGGTTTTTATACGTGTCTATGTCTTGAGCTGAGTTTATTTTTCTACAATGTTGTAGTTCTCATTATATTTGGGTTTTATATATGTTTACTATTTCACTCGGTCGACCGATGATGCCTACTGGGTGCCTTTTCTGGTACTTACCTCTACTTCTGCATCTTTCCATAATGTAGGTAAAAGGACGAGCTGTGATAGCTGAGTTGGGGAACTTTGAGAGTGCTTAGGAAATTTTTGTGAGCACCTACAACTCTAGCATCTTCGCAGTCTCATTTCTGTTGATGACCGTCTTTTATCTCCAGACAAAGACCTTATATGGTAGTGTTATGTATAGGTAGAGGCACTCATATTTTGTATATTATAATGGTTATTGAGATATGTATATGATATGTCTTGCGTCTATTGTAGTTCTGTAGAGTTGACTTTCGGATTCTAGGTAGATTTTGGCGGATATATTATTGTTGTATCGATTTGGTTTAGACTAGAGAGCTAAGACAGGTATCCTTGGGTTGATAATTGGCTTGCCTGTAGGTGGGACCACGCAGGCGCTATCATGACTCGGATTGGGTCGTGATAATGTGTATGCATATATATATATATACACACACACACATATATATAAAATTATGTATTTAATTATTATTTTTTTATAATATTTTTTAACAAATCGTTTCAAAAAGATTTTATTTTTTATCAATAATCCTAGTTTAATTATGAAATATTTTTAGATTCAATTAGTCAATAGTTTAATTGAATTAATTTCTTTTGATAATTTTAAGAAACTCTTTAATGAGTTTATATTAATTCATTTTATAGTCAAAATTAATTCAATTTGGCTACTTTTTAATTTCTAGTTGACCATAATTGTAATTTAAATGGCCAAATCGTTAATAATATTTTTCTACCCTTAATCCCATTTTTCATACTAAAAATTGGTCCATTTTTGGACAAAAATGTGGTCCAATTTCCTCACACCGAGCCCATTCCCCTTAGTTTCTTCATCCCATCAGCACATACATATTATACCCACACCTCACTCGCCCATCTTTTTATTTTTAATTTCATCCCACGCACAAACCTCTCTCCTCCATCTCATTCGCAACAATACGACAACGGCAAGCAGTAGCAAAGCTGCGAGAAGCTACTTAAATGCAGCAACAAAGCTGTAATGTCAGCATACCCCTTTGACCCAACCCTAATGTTTGAATTTTAAATTCAAATTTGAACCCCAATTTTTTATGATTTTCCCCAAAGTGTCTTAAAATTTCTCTATAAATACTCCCGTTTAGGGACTGAAAAAAGGGGGATTTTTTGGGTGGTACTTCTTCTCTGAAAATACACTATTTTATCTGAGGATATAAGATTTCTGAGAACTCAAGAGCAAGAATCTAGAGGAAAGGATTTTATTTGTCTGATTGGGTTTACCTGCGGTGGTGGAAGCATTTCTAGCAATCTCGTTGTCGACCTTGCTTCGCCACTCTAGGGAAGATAAAGTTATTATTTATTTTAGATGATTTATGGACTTACACAGTCAAAGCTTGTTCTTTGATAATCAATATTGTCAAGTTATTTTCTATTTATACCTGGCATAGCTTATTGTGTGTAGTTTTTTATCTGTTGTGGATTTTGATTTTGTTCACTATTGGAAGCAGTTTGATGTTGAAAAAAAAAAGTTTCTAGTGAGTTAAGATGTTATAAGTACTTTGTGGTTTGTTATTTTGTATTTTAGTATGGATTCTAGACAAGTTCATCTTCTTTTGTTAAAGATAGTGAAGTTTCACATATATATTACATCCTTTTGGTTAAAAAATTTAGCCGTTATTTCATTTGAAGACCTTATGTGCACTTAGAGTTTGTTCACATCATTTTGGCATTTAGGATCTTTACTCTCAATGTGCACTTGTCCAGTTGCAACTTTAGTTTGGTGAAAACTTGCTATCTATTTGTCTATTTCTTTAATACAATTGAGATGAAAATTTGACCATGTAGTCATCCTCTCTATTTGTAATCATATATTTTGCTCAGTCTATATTTCTTTCTTAAATAAAATGTAATCATGTGTGTAATCTAGTACCGCAAACTATACTCATAAATTAATAATTTATTTAATATTTTATACAACTTATTTTATATTTATACAAATAAAATTTGTAAAATTTATTATTTTTAATACTCATTTAATTTTCTTAAAAAAGAAAAAATAACTAAAAGAACAAATATCCAACACAAAATGAAAAATAAAAAAAGAAAAAGAAAAAGTTAAAAGGGTTGAAGGGGGTGGTATAGATGCAAGGAGTCGGAAGGAAAACTTATTTTATTATTGGGTTAGAAAAATGTTGAAAGTATACGCCTAGAAAATTGAGAAAAATTGAGTTTGCCTAAATCATGTGTACTTTTGAAAGTGTAAGCCTAGAAAACTGAGCAAAACTGAGTTCACCTAAATCATGTAAACTTTTGTAACCTCCTTCTTCTTTTCTCCCCCCCCCCCCCCCGCTCCCCCCCTCTCTCTTTCTCTATGTCTCTCTCTTATGCATAATATACTCATTCAAAACTAAATAAACTTATAGGGTGCAGCGATATTTCTATTCTCTTATAGTTTGATAATAATAGTAAATATGGCAAAGGGTTTCTTCAAAGTTTTCAACCCTAAAACCAGTGCAAAATGGATGGTAAGTATACTTATTCCTCATGGCATATTATTTTCAAAAAATTTTATTTAATTTCTTTTTAACTTGGAGATATGCGCAACAGACATGGGAAGAAAGACCTTGGTGAAATTTAAATCTACAAAAGACAGAGTCAATTATACTTATATAATATTTTAAGAGTACTTTTTTTCTCACTCTTTCTTATGTGAATTTGCAGATATTTGATCTATTATTCTTCTTGATTTTTTTAGCTAATGCAATTTTAGGATATGGACTGTGAATAAGGGGAGAGATAGCTAAAAGAAGAGAGATATTTTTGTGTGATGCAAGTAAATTTCGTACTAGCTTTTTATATATACTGAATCTCCTAATTTTATACTAACATTATGTAGATTTATTTCAGTCTATTGATTCATAAATAATATATTTTATTTTCAATGACCATATTATAGTAACTTTTCAATAGATTTTTCAGAATGTCTCAAATAGTTACATTCTTGAATTCTAAAAACTTCTAAAACTGTAAGTTTTTTGGTTGAAAAAGAAAATCCTTTGATAGTAGTTGATTTTATGATAGGGTCAATTTGATCTTAAGAATTAAGTATTCTTTTATGGGTTTTTTTCAAGTAATATTTTTTTTTTCTTCAAAGAAAATTCCTGCAGGTTATACAAT
Organism: Solanum sejunctum; assembly: GCA_025642045.1. Lineage (NCBI taxonomy): Eukaryota > Viridiplantae > Streptophyta > Magnoliopsida > Solanales > Solanaceae > Solanum > Solanum sejunctum. The sequence continues at coordinate 3,759 of JAOTQJ010124749.1, forward strand.
TTACAAGAATAAAACATTACCTAGAAAAGTTTTCCTGAGGGATAAATATAGAAATATGTAGTCTATTCGAGTGATTAAAAAAGAAAGAAATTTTTATTTTCAGTACGAATGGGAGAAATTTATTGAGGATAATATTCTAGATTATGAAGACTTTTTAATATTGGATTATGATTGAAAAATAGCATTTGACTTTAAATTACTTGAAATAAATGGTTGCTTAAAGAATGGAGTTGGAGGTAAAAAGAAAGAGGAAAAAATGAATGTTGAATATCAAAAGAGTGTTGGACAATAGGAAAGACTTGGGCCAATGGTAACAACAATAGTTCTTCTTTTGATAATAGTGACGAGGATTATATAGTAGAAGAAGATACTAAAGAACAGTTAGAAAAGGAAGAGGAAGAAGAGACCCATAAAAGGACGCTGTGTTCAAAATGCAGATATGTAAAAGAGAAAGAGGATGAGAAGAAAGAAGGAGAGAGGAAGGAGGAAGACATAGATGAAATAGGGAATGAAATTGCTGGTAGAAGTAAGAGAAAGGTACAACGTTCAAAAGGTAAACTCGATTATTAAATATCTTTATATCTACTTTTTATGTTTATCTTACATGCAATTCAATTCTTTTTTTGTTACTATATAACTGTCAATATGTTGTCTTTGTATCTTTTGACATAATCTTGTAATCTTAAAAAATAATGAAAGGCATAAGACAGTAAGCAAGTTTTTGAAAGGTTCAGTTGTTTGGTTATTTGACAAATGACCCCAAGGGCACATTTTATTTGTCTTGAATAATGAAAAAGAATAGATTTAAATATTATTCTCTAACATTTTTATATTTTTCATGAAATTATTTTCCTTTGTTAAAGTTTATTTTCAATAAATTAGCACCTTGTAAAATGAAAAGAATAAGGTATTTATGAGTTTTCATGAGATTTCAATTTGTGAACCTGATAAGTTAACGTTTTTATTCAGCTGGCTGTCAAAATGCCATTGCTTGTAATGTAAGAGATGTCCCTGACCAATATGGTGCAAACATATTTAAAAGTGGATATGCAACTCAGCCAAAAAATCCTTACTTTGTAGCAAAAATTCATCCAAAAAGGAGAAGTCAACTGATAACTAAAATTCTATTACAATGTATTCTAGTGAACAGTTTTATAGTTTGATTATATATTTGATTTTATAACTTTCTCATTTAACAAAGTTTTTGTTTGTTATTGTAGTACATTCCAATGGATGTGGTGAGAGTTTACAAACTAGAATTCCCTCCAAGCATCATTATTCGCGATTCTGTTGGCAGAGAATTTGAGGCAAGAGTCAATAAATGAGCTGACGGCAGAGTATGGCTAGTTGGTGGATGGCGTAACTTATGTAGGTGAAAACTTATGGAGAAAGATGATAGATGTATTTGTGAATTTGTGAGATAAAAATCAGCAAAGGAATTTACTTACATGTTCAAGTACTTCACGAAGGAACAACTTCCCATCCCAACAATAAATAAAAGAAATAGTTTGTTGCTACATAAAATTAACATTTTAATTTTATGCTCTGTAGTATTGTTGTATGTTAAAAAAATTTGAAGACTTTAAGTACCGTTGTTTATTGACAAAAATATGAAGGTTTTTTTAGTTAGTATTATTGATGTAATGAAAGAATTGAAGATCATTTTGATTTGATCAACTCATGAATTACATATGTGTGGATATATGTGTCAAATGGTAGTAATTTGATTCCAAATAACTCATTAAGAGTTAGCTCATATTATTATTATTACTACTACTAATTTATATCTACAAATATTATAAGAGAGTAAGCATTTTCATTTATTTCTTAGTTTTTCAATTATAAGAGAGTATATGATCTTATTTATCTAATTTTGATTCACAATGTATTCCTCACATGTAAATTTTATATTGGGATGGTGATAAGGTAAAAACTCGAATTAATATATTAACAACCAACACATACAATCTATAGAATATGACTTAATATATTAATATATTAATTAGGCCGTGGAAAATTTTACAGGTCGTATGTTGTCTCGTAGATGGGGCCTCAGACTTAGAAAATTTCATCAAGTCACCTGGGGATTCTACGAGGCCTCATCTATGGGTCATAGATGGCCCTCATTTGGTTTCTTTTTTCAGCAACTTTCTCAATTATTTCTCAGTTTTCTCTGTTCATCTACTCAGAGTTGATGGAAAGAATTAGGAGGCTGTTACATTGCTGAAAGAAACAAGTTACTTTCAGACGGTCTCAGAGCTCAGACCAAATAAAAATGAAGAGATCAAGAAATACTAAACTTAATTGTGTAGAAGTAAGGGTGAGTGCCGAACAACAAGGTGCCCATCAAATATATTCTAAGCCTAAGTAAAGCAATGAAGAATAGAAATACTCCTCTCACCTCAACCACATACCTCTGATATCATAGTCCTGCACGCAGAAAAAAAACACAACATTCAGAAATGTATACACATATTTATCTATAAATTAAATTAGTTCCATAATTTTCAAGGAGTCATAGACAACAAAAGACCAACCATCCAGAATCTACATGCATATATTTCTATTATATATAAGCCAGGAAGAAGGGAGGAACACAGTTTCAAAGAATTGCACAGAGAGCAACATAAATGGTACTTTTAAAGTAACAATAATGTGACATGTGCACCATAATTTTTCTCAGTGAAACACATGTACTACATCTTACAATATGGACAAAGCAAACGTTTAACTCCATACTCTCTCTGGTCTCCAAATTCATCCTCTCTTTCTTCTCGCCTCATTATGATTTTGTTCTTCCGAAATCCTATGCTATTACTCTCTTTAATTCATACAAGCTAACTTTGATTAATATAGTCTGGGTTTTTCTTGATCTTGCTTTATTATTAAGATTAATTACAATTTGATAGCGTTTTTTTAATATATTTTTTACCTAAGATTTCTATATGCATGTTAGCAACTGTTGGATTTGAACATGTATTGTCTTTGATGAATGCTGTCTTTGTAAGCAATTAATTGGTGCAATGTTAGACGTCTGACTAAAATCTGAGATATCGAACTGATTTATATTTGACTATTCATTGTGCATTCAAGTTGTTTGATGATATGCCTTAGCTGACTTATTTGAAGTTTTCTGTTGTCATTTTTCTTTTTTGATTGCAGTAGCATGATCTTTATCACCAAACTGAGTGATCTCACTTTGAGAAGAAAGTCAATTTGATTCAATGATTTTTGGGCTATTGTTCAAGACTTGGGCCCATTGAAGTCATTGATTCCTTTTCCAAGCTCAAGCTAAGAAATATCCTTTTCTTTTAAGGAATGTGTTATTATTTTCTTTAGTTGTCATTTTTTCTGAATAAAGCTGAGAATTTTACATAAAGATTAAATTTTTAGTTATTCATATTTTTTGAATTTCTGACTATTTTGTTGCTGGTATGAGTTGATTTTATTCTGTTTGTGCTCGTGTAAAAATCAAAAAGTGAACATTGAGTCTAATTTTATTTTATTTTATTTTTTATGGAAGTATATTAGAGTAGGGATAATATCATTGTGTAGATGTAAAGGCATATCTCTGGTTCTACATCTAAATTTGTCGTACAGGAAAAGGAGGAACACCAAAAGAGATAGATCTTGCTTAATTTGTCAAACAGCTTGAAGATTCGTGCCTTATGTGAAAGAGCAGATTTTTGCTATCTTATTTTCATATCCATGGTGTAATTAAAGGCCTAAGCATTGCGCATTGAATCACGTTGAAGTTAGGATATAATTTTATTAGTAGTAGTACTTGAAAATCAAAAGAATATTTAATTTAAGATATGTTTCAGAATTAGAGAAGATGATACATACTGTATATCAATATTTTTGTTGTAAAACAGAGGGACGAGAACGAACTCTTGGTAGAGAGTGTGACATGATAAATTATGAAGAAAAGTTTTATTCTCTGTAGTCATTTACTTGTCAAAACATACTAAAAATAAATTGACAGTGCTTCCTTCATGGGATAATATTGCAAACATTTAAGATTGCCTATGTTGTGTTTTTTATTAGTATAGGAATGTTGTTGATGCTTCTTATATTACTTGTTTCTTGTCCTCAATCTTATGTTCCATTATTTGTTTAATAATTTTTATTAACTTGAGACTAATCTGGTTTGACAAACCTGAATTATCCCTACCTCAAAAGGAACATGCTTCCAAGACCATGCATGGTGATTTATATTTATTTGAGATGAACATACCATATATGCGATATACAATGGTAGCACACTGTAAATCATTGAAGATGATTATGTAACTGGGTCAACAAGGAAATAGATCATTCTACTTCGGAATAAAGAGATTAGGCTGTGAAATGGCAAGGTAAATTTTCTTTTCTTAGTTAGTGTGTTTTGATGTGTTTGGGATTTTATCTTATTTTCTTGGATTTTTCTCTACAGGGTTTGAGTTTGTCTGGTTCACCACAATCAACGTTTTGCGGTGTGCTTGGTGTTGCTTGTGGTTGCAAGTAGTGGCTGAGTTGTGAGCCCAAACTTTTTATCTCATGCTTCTTCTCTGTTGTCGATGAACAAATTCAATGTGTACCAATAAGTCTTTCACAGGTAAAGGTTATCAAACTGATTCTTAGCTTGACAATTGGTTATATCTAAGGTGTGTATCCAAGTGCATTATGGATTCACTCTACCTGTAAACAATTGCATGATTATCTGGATGCATCTTCAGTAAATAAAAAACAAAGGGCAAAAAAAAAGGAAAAATGAGCTCTATCTTTTTCTTCTTGTGTGTACATCTTCGGCCTATTATTTTGATGTCACATATTACCGTCGTAATTTATCTAACTTTGTAGTAAATGATAAGAAAAATTTATATCAAGTGTCTCCTATTGGTATTAGGTTATATCTTCCCTCATTTTCTCCATAATATGATCTTGGATATCATATTGTTTAACTTTATGTATATTTGTAATCAAACTTGAAACTTTGTGGCTTTATTTCATCATTTTCCCTACTTTTGCTTTTGAGATGTTTCTTCATTATTCATAGTTTCTTTTATTCGACCCAATTAAATTCTTCACATAATTTCTTTCTGTTTCTAGGTAGGTATTCATTCACAAGATTAGTAAGACTAACAATTTGATCTTTGTTGTCAATTCTAGGAAAGGTGAAGAACTTAAGGTGGTTCTATGCATATACTTTAAACCTCGAAGAAGCTGATACAAAAAGAATTAATAATATTCAGGTGTGAGGCAATCGTTGGCCTAAATATATTACATGTTGCAGGTCACACTCCATCAACTCAAAAAATAACATATATATTCTTGAATTTTCTCAGATATAGAGGTAATAAAATATGCTTTATTTCTACAATAACTAGATGTCGAAGCAACCAGATGAGATTTATTCTCTAAGGATGCAGGTGACTTCAAAGACATGCTCAAAAATATTATTGATCTTCTTTATCGCTATCTTGTTTCCTGTATGAGTATCAATTGCTGATGAAACAACACCATAGATTCTCTTGCAAATAACCTCTTGAATTTTGTATTTGATGTGCTTCACCATATTCAGTGAAGAATTCCTTGAAAGGCATTGTCTGAGATATTAAAAAGCAATATTAAAACTGTACATTTTATTAAAACATACATGCAAAATCTTAGAAAGGAGGATATCAAAATTCCACATTTATGTATGATATTATACTATACTTAAGTGTCATAAAAAGAAAAAGGTTAAGGATATGATGGGGATTTTGTTGTCATTTATGATACAGAATCAGATGCAAACTTGACAGACCACTCTAGGTGATATTGACTCAAGTGGAGGAAAAGTAAGTCAGCGATTTTTGCTTAAGAAAGGAGATTGCATTAAAAGATGGTGTACTTAGTTTTCTAAAAAGTCATGTTTGTATAATTATAATGAAACTAATATTATGTTAATATCTTTGTTATAGTTCGATGATGTTTGCTCCTACTTCTTCATTTACGAAACGAGACTAGCTCATGTTGGACATGTTGGGTCCGTGCTAGTATATATATATATCAACAAGTAATTCAATAATATACTTACAATTCAACAATGAGTGATGTGCAGGCTGATACAATGTAATACAAGATAATCATGATGCATGTACGTCTTATGACACACATTCATTGATCAATTCAGGATGAAACTCATAAGGATCTCTCGTAGATCATGTATCTGTCAAAAATGAACTCCATAATATCACACATATAAAAGTATGTCGCCCATGAAATATGACCTCTGCAATATCACAAATTGGAAGAGACTTCATCCATTAGAATGTGACCTCGATAATATCCTCATCATATAAAAATCTCAGTCCCAAATATCAATATCTCTGCCATCATCTATAATCGGTAAAAATCTCGATCTTAATTATTAATATCACTCTCTTATCTCATTTCCACAATCCAATGCAAACAAGTATATATAAAAAGGATGAGTGAATTAGATATGAACACATAAAACTACTCAAATATAGCTGAAAGATACATCATCGTTCATCAATAATTAACTTACGACATGTACATGATTTTCCATATCCAAATTTGTACATTAGCACATTGATTAACATATATATCACTAATAGCGTCTCATTTTATCCCATAAATCACTTTACATAAATTCGCAATTGAAGCAATACATAGTATATTTCATGTAATATTC
>JAOTQJ010124760.1:0-10439 GCA_025642045.1 Solanum sejunctum
TTATTAAATATTTTAAAATAATATAATGGACGAATAGACATGAACGAATGAAGTATCTTAGCTACTCCATTATTTTCGTTATTACAAAATTGTCACATCTCGAACTATACCCTAGACGTAGTCGACACTCGAAAATTATTTCTGGTCTCAAACTAATTACTTAGCCTGACGAACTTACTCAGCGGAAGACAATAATACTATAATGAACTAGAATGGACTCAAATTTCACGAACAACAGATAGAATGATAAAATATATAGCTTAACTCAGAATCCTTCAAACTATTTCAAGGAAATAACTTGATACAAACTCTTTCTAGTCTACGAAGCCTCTAAAGTACTGACTCTGAATAGGGCACCAGAATAGACTCATAAGCACCTCAACAAAATTAAATACACATAAATAGAAACTCCTAAGCTCTTCTGGATGCTAAGAGTCTCACCGACCACTGATGGAGACTGTCCTACTGATCAGCTGCTAACGTAGACACCTGCAACTGTATCATAATACAATGCAGCGCCAAAAGCGTCAGTACGTGAAATGTATAATATGTAAAATAACCAAAATGTAATAAAAGTAGAATACATACTTTAAAACTGTACCTGGAAATAGTTTAACTAACAAATATGTCATGTATATAAAATATACATATATATTCTTAAACTTGTCAGAAGTGCAGACCAACATAAGAGAAACATTTACTTTAACATTTTAATGTACATAGCTAAACATATATAACATGGTACTCAAAACTTAGCTCTATACTTGCCTCAACTTCATTAAATATGCAGAATAAATAAATAAAATACTCTAATAAGGAAATATTGAATCTCTACTATGTAGAATAAAAATCTTTTCTTCTTGGGGAGTTTCTCTAACCGACAACCATCGCTATAAGCTTCGTGATGATACAGCGTCTTGCCCATGCTACCAAAGTCTTCTCATACTTTGCGGGGGTAGGGGACGGACGAAGAATTAGGGGAATAGATCCATCCCAAAATTGGGCCATCTCAGTGGCTAATGAGGAAGGTACCTTGGTACAATCTTATCCTATGTTGAATACATAGTTTATGAGTTCGAGTAATTAATTCTATTCTTACCCATATCGGTGCTCAATACTACTCCCAAAATACTTTTGTATAGCTCATACTTAAAGAATAAAAATTTTCAAAATCTAATCCTTTCGGGGACTTAGCGCAACTTTAACTTTTCTTAAACTTTTCTCAACTTGACTTAAACACTCTGTCACTAAACTCTTTAACTTGACTAAAAACTAATATCGACTCAGTGACTCAAAAGCATGCTAGTTTTTCTTGGCTAATATGGAATAGTCAATCTTTAACAATATACTTCTTGAACTTAGTTTAAAAGGTACTCAACTAATCTTTCTTTTTTTTGGAATAATATCAAGATTTTCAAGAAAACTCACTAGTCATAAATCTTGGTCATAAATGGATCTAAATTCAATGGCAATACTTTAATTGAACAATGTAAAAGTCTAAGAATCATACTACTCATCAAGATATCTAGGAAATTTACCATAGAAATCATCATACTTTGCAATATTCACAAGAAACTTAGTTTCAACAATTATTTGAAAGTTCATGGGTGAAAACTAGTTTCAATTCTAAAGATATTAACAAAATAGTAATTTTTTGGTGGCCTTACATACCTTGGAAAGAATTCTTGAATCCTTGTACGGTCTTGATTTTCTTACGCTTTAGTTCTTGAGAGGGTTTTCTTGTTTTTGAGAGAATGAAAGAAGAAAATAAACGTTTTCTGACTTAAAATGACCTTAAAAACTGATTAGTTTATGATATAGAGTGTAGGAAAGGTCTAAACTACTCTCTCCCAATTAAAAGAAAAAAACGTCAAGTTTTGTACTGGTGCCATCGCATACCAGTGTAGAAATACTGGTTCTCGCAAAAATTACGTTTCATTGAGTTTTTGAAAACACACAAGTGTGATTACGCGTTCTTTCCGCATTGCAGAAGGGGCGGAGAATGCTCACTATTTTTTATTCTCTTTGAAAAAATAATTTGCATTTTTTCGCGTTAAAGTCGAGTCGAGGTCATTTTCATACTCAGTTTTTCGCATTGATCGCAAATTTGATATCGAATTTGCAAATGGAGCATGGGAAGACACGTTACGGGCAAGGTCAATTCTAAGGGTATTTTCATCTTTTCACTAGGTGTTACAATATCTCCCCCTTGAATTCATTCATCCTCGAATGATGAGGATGCTGCAAATGGGGCACAAATAAGCTCAAGACTCGTGGGGATACTCAACAACTCAAACTCTCAACTCCTCATCGATCTTAATAATCTCTATTCGGACTCAGGACGATACACATCAAAACTTAACTACCAAAATATTTCAAATCATGGGTGAACAATGACTCAAGAATGGAAAACTCAACCCCACCAATTTAAGCATATAACTTTTACTCAGTTTCCATCTTACCACACCCTTCTCTTCCGTTCAAGCCTACTTCTAAGCCTCAAGGCACTACTCATGAGATAATCACATTCATAAAAGGACAATCCTCCATACTCATTCTCTAAACTTCCACGGAGCTTTCATTAAAGATTACCAGTCCTCCTTACTACGATGCTCTTTTCCTCGAGTTTTACTCTTCATTAACCAAAGCTTCTGTGATCATCACCTAAATCTATTACACACTCCCATAATTTTCATACCTAACTCAAATCCATAAAGTGCTACCCGCTGGATGAACACTTATGCTAATCTAACCTATATAGATTAGGTTTTGCTCCTCCATAGAGGCTTCCTGATGGAGAATACTAGTCCCATACATTTACTTGGAATTCATTGTCAAAGTCACCAGTAACCTATATCCATTACTCATTTAATAGCGATCACACAATCAAGCTTATCCTTCTAATCACTTCATAGCTTCTGAGAGTCCACGTTACTTAGAAATCTCCAAACATATGCTAGCACCTCTATACCCACAATCTCATTAACTCCTATTAGGAGGCATTCAAATCTATCCTTACTTGTCTATTATATACTACTAGGTCTCATCTCTATCTGTAACCTTAAATGGAATAGGCGTACAATAATCGTCACCCATTCCCTTTCATCTGCCCAACTCATCAAGTATCATCATCACTATCAACACCAAAGGTAAAATTTTTAGGCGGGCTTAGAGTATAATATCGTAAGCACATTCATAACATGATGTGATGCCACTAGGGGTTCACCACAAGTTTATGGAACTGTATATACTGGAAAGTTCAAGTCTTATCTTGGGTGACCAAAAGAACTGTAACCCATTAGTTCATGAGATAAGATCAGAGTTGCTGAATGAAGTTATCACTTCTCACTTTAAAAGCTGAACATGAACATGTATTAATATACGGTGAATGAGTCTGAATTATCGGCATGGTGCCCTTGCATAAAGTAAGAATAAAGCACCATCATGATGAAGTATAAGGGATATGAGAAAGAAAAGCATTGACACCTCGTTCTGATCAACTTATCACTATCAAGGCTCAAGGTCTGCTTTGGTTCATCATCTCAACATATCCCCCTTAGCTCAAAGGTCATCTCTCTAAGTCTATGAACTAATTCTCTTTACTATTCTATAAGTACAACCCTCTAGATGACTGGAGCACCACTATGTACAGAATGTTTGTATCCTCTTGTTACATACTACTTAAAGATGTGAAACTTCTACTAAAATATTTTTTTGAGGTACCAACTTCTAACCTTCTTATGTCTTTATAGGCATCTTCAACTTCTTGCTACTCTCATTAGTACCACATTCGTTTTCTAGGACTTATGATTTAATGTCTTCCTTTTTGATCTGCTCGCACCCATCTTCTATGTTCTCTTACCTTGGACTGAAGAAAGCCTAACTACAATAGAGATTTCCTCATTATCTATGATTATCCTCCTTGGACTCAACTCTTAAGGGTAGAAGATAAGGTCTATATCAACCTACTCCACCTTGACAACTCCATTATACTATCTAGATTGTTGTCGCAGTCATAACCTGGAGTTCATATAATTTTACTCTATCCTGGATATACCTCTTAAGTCTCTGGCTATCTCACGAGCTATACTCCATCCACTATCCCTACCAAAGGGGCACCTACTCCACACTCATTCATAACATTCTTTGAAAGTCAACATCCTAATTCTGAACATACACCATAGGGGGCCTCTTAAAGTAATTCCCCAATACAGGTTATCACTATCATATATTATCTCTTTTTTTACACAGCTCATCATAATTTAAGCTTAAGGTCTAGAACTAACATGGGCAAGACATTGCACTTTCCTGTCATATCACACCTACTCATAACTACTAGGTAAAATTCTAGAAATCCAGTCCCTCAAAAACCTCATAGCGACTACTCAGTCAACATACATCACACTTATAGACTGTCTTGGACGTACATCTTAGGCCCTCGACTTATATAATGACTTAGCCTCAATCCACTACCTTCATATAATGATCACACACAATGATTTTGTGTCATCATACTTCTTTCAAGTCAATAGCTTAATTTCTCGCCAACACTATATCAAGTCTACTAGACCAGACCTCCCACTAATAATGTCACTCTAATCCCTGTTGTCCCCTGTTCACATGATACTCACTCAATGTTCGAGCTAAAGATTCAATACTAAACATATGCACCCACACTTCTTATATGCAAATATACTTTAGTAACTCTAAACTACCAGATAAGGTCGAGAATTGTTAGATCACGAAACCTCATGATAAGAATTTAGTTTTCCAACTCATGGTCTGTCTAAGTACAATCTATCATCACACTCCTTTTTCATAAGGTAGATAATAACCTCTCGTCTATTATACCTCTTTACTTAGCTAAGCTCATAACTCTATAAATCTCATATGACTCTTCTTTTCACAATCATAAGTTTAGGTTAGATCTACTACCTTATGCCATCTGGTCTTACATTCAGCACAAAAACTCATCATTACTAACACTATGCTACTTCAACATCAACTCCTTTCATATTCGAGTGTGCACCTTCTCAACTAATGACTTTTCATATACCCTATCATAGAAGCTATACTATTCTTACTACTCTCTAACCAAAACTTGTAAGGAACCCGACTAATCACCACAGAACTCTTAGCTTCTAGCTTCAAGAAGTTACTATTCTCACTCGTTGTGATTATTACATCTTTCTAGCTCTGGGAACCTTCTGTTACATGGTTTAAAAATGACTTCAATCCCTTTTTCTCAAGGGGAGAGGATACTACTAAGTATTAGACACATAACTTAACTTTTCTCTCAATAATAACATCTTCAGAATGATAGAGGGAACATAATTTGAAAAGCATCATATCTTGCTCTAACTCAAAGGCACGATTAAAGTGCAATATTATGGATAGATAACTTAAGCACACTAGTTGGCTTGTCTCAAGCCTAGTATAGTCTCTTTGCTTTTTAAATACTTTATCTGAAGGTAACCAAACAATAAGAATCTAAAATTTTCTACGCCAACCATCCTAATTATGAGATGTAGTCGAACGAATCTGAAAACCGCATGAATATAGACAAGTTTCTTAGAAAGTAATTTTATTGTATGATCTAGAGCATGAAAGAAGGAAAACTTTCTTAGATGTCCCTAGTCCCTCATTTATAGAAGTGGGGCCCTCACAATCATAAATAAGACTCTACAGACATGGATTCTTAAACACCCAAGGACACTTAAACTTTGGGCTCTGATGCTAAATTTATCACGCCTTAAGCCTACACCTTAGACGTGGTCGGCTCTGAAAAATCATTTCTGGTCCCAAGCGAATCACTTGACCTGACAAACTTACTCAGTGGAAGATAGTAATACTGTGATGAACTAGGATGGACTCAAATTTCATGAACAACATATAGAATGATAAAGTATATAGCTTAACTCAGAATCTTTCAAACGATTTCAAGAAAATAACTTGATACAAGCTCCTTTTAGTCTACGAAGCCTCTAAAGTACTGACTCTGATAGGGCACCAGAATAGACTCATAGGTACCTCAACAAAATTAAATACACATAAATGGAAATTCCTGAGCTCCTCTGGATGCTAAGAGGTCTCATCGACCACTGATGGAGACTGTCCTACTGATCAGCTGCTAACGTAGACACCTGCAGTTGCATCATGATACGATGCAGTGCCAAAGGCGTTAGTACGTGAAATGTATAATATGTAAAATGACCAAAACGTAATAAAAGTAGAATACATACTTTAAAACTGCACCTGAAAATAGCTTAACTAACAAATATGTCATGCATATAAAATATACATATATATTCTTAAACTTGTCAGAAGTGCAGACCAACATAAGAGAAATATTTACTTTAACATTTTAATGTACATAGCTAAACATATATATAACATGGTACTCAAAACTTAGCTCTGTACTTGGCTCAACTTCATTAATTATGCAGAATAAATAAAGAAAATACTTTAATAAGGAAATATTGAATCTCTACTATGTAGAATAAAAATCTTTTCTTCTTGGGGAGTTTCTTTAATCGACAATTATCACTATGAGCTTTGTCATGATACAGCGTCTTGCCCACGCTGCCAGAGCCGTCTTGTACTTTTTCGGGGTAGGGGACGGATGAAGAATTAGGAGAATGAATCCATCCCAAAACTGGCCATCTCAATGGCTAATGATAAAGGTATCTTGGTACAATCCTATCCTATGCTGGCTACATAGTTTATAAGTTCGAGTAATTAATTCTATTCTTACTCATATCGGTGCTCAATACTACTCCCAAAATACTCTTGTATAGCTCATACTTAAAGAATAGAAATTTTTAAAATCTGATCCTTTCGGGGACTTAGCCCAGCTTTACCTTTTCTTAAACTTTTCTGTCAACTTATCTTAAACTTTTCTATGACTGAACTCTTTAACTTGACTGAAAACTAATATCGACTCAGTGACTCAAAAATATGCTAGTTTTTTTTGGCTAATATGCAAGAATCAATCTTTCAAAATATACTTCTTGAATTTAATTTAAAAGGTACTCAACTAATCTTTCTTTCTCTTAGAATAATATCATGATTTTCAAGAAAACTCACTACTCATAAATCTTCTTCATAAATGGATCTAAATTCAATGGCAATACTTTAATTGAACAATGTAAAAGTCTAAGAATCATACTACTCATCAAGATATCTAGGAAATTTACCATGGAAATCATCATACTTTGCAATATTCACAAGAAACTTAGTCTCAGCAATTATTTGAAAGTCCATGAGTGAAAACCAGTTTCAATTCTAAAGATATTAACAAAATAATAACTTTTGGGTGACCTTGCATACCATGGAAAGAATTCTTGAAGAATTGAAAAGAATTCGTAAATCCTTCTACAGTCTTGATTTTCTTACGCTTGAATTCTTGAGATGATTTTCTTGTTTTTGAGAGAATGAAAGAAGAGAATAAACGTTTTTGGACTTAAACGACTTTAAAAACTGATTAGTTTAGGATATGGGGTGTGAAAAAGGTCAAAACTATCCTCCACCAATTAAAAGAAAAAAAACGTCAAGTTTTGTACTGGTGCGCATCGCGCATCAGTGTAGAAATACTAATTTTCACAAAAATCAAGTTTCGTCAAATTTTTGAAAACACACAAATATGATTCTGCGTCCTTTTCGTGTCGCGGAAGGCCCACGGGATGCTGACTATTTTTTATTCTCTTTGAAAAAAATATTCCATGTTTTTTCGCATTAAAGTCAAGTCGGGGTCATTTTTTTACTCAATTTTCTGCACTGATCGCAAATCCAATCTCGGAATACAAATAGAGCATGGGAAGATATGTAACGGACAAGGTCAATTCTAGGGATAGTTTCATCTTTTTACCAGGTGTTACAAAAATAATTATCATGTTTTACTTTTTTAAAAATAGTTAATTGCTTGAATTTTTACTATTCGTTCATCTTAAAATAATTATTACCTTAACTTATTTCACTTATATATTAAGTTAATAATAAATAGATTATACAGTTTGTTGAATAATCCTAATATGTTAGATGTTTATTAGCAATTGAGAAATTAACACCGAAGGGTATTGTTAAAAAACAAAAAGTCATATTAACTTTTAGCTTAAATTGTTAATGGAACACTTATTTTGAATCAATTTTTATTTTTATTAAAGCGATACTATTTTACTACGGAGATAACAATATTTAAAAATAAAAATTTTAATTTTATTGATATGAGAAAAGTTATAACAATAAGATGAAATTATTCGCATGGTAATCATTCTTTACTTTTGATTCTGAAATGGTGAATTTTGAATAAAAAAAATAAAATATATATATATATATATGGCCATAGTGACATGCACCTGCCATGCGGCAGTGCCAAGCCGCTCCATGTGGCGTAACCTGGTGCTGCCATATCGCTATTTCAACTCAACAACTTTTCAATCCCCTTTTCTCTATTTTAGGCTTATTTGTATTTTAATTTTCCCAATGAATTGTCCAATTCTAATAATCTCGACGTATTAGATTCAATAGTGGAGTCATAATTTTCAAAGGAGTATCATAGGATAAAATGAGGGCTCTACTTCTTTATATGTAATTTTACTAGAAAGCTTTCGGGGATCAAAACGCATCTGGAAGTCTCTGGTATCAAACGAAGGGTCACTCTAGAGCAAAGTTGACACTTTAGAGCTAATGCACAATCAAAATTTCTCATTCGAGGCACATTTCTCGAGGGAGTTGACTAAGTCAACTATTGATCAGTTTTAGTGGCTAAATTTACAAACCATGATATAATTGTACCGAACATACTCCTAGCCTAATTCGATCATTTCGAAATTGATAAAATCATCAGAATCTCATTTTGAGACCATTGACTAGGACTTTACTATAACTTTCCTGTTAGCTCAAAAAAACAACATAAATCATACACAAATCATTCAATAACCATATCAACTGTCCCAACTCATCAATAACGGTTCGAGGTCATTAACTATACACATGCTCAATTTAACAATATAATTGAAGAAGCATAGAAATGATTCAAAGGGTCATTACAAAATTTCCCACTAATAGAACTTTATACGAATACAGGTATACCTGAAGACTCCAATCTGCATCATGAGTACATCGACAATAAACATGTTTTGTATCCCATAACAATTTTGATCTTCTCTTTATTATCCAGAAATACAACCACCCATCTGTATGCAACACCGAGTCAGTATAACAATTAATAGGGAATTCTAAACAATTAATTATTCACCTCGTTCGCTCAATTAGTTGACATGAAATAGGAAATCAACCTGCAAGGCCTATCTACCTTTATTTATATGTTTGAATGATTATAGTTGTTCATAACTATAATCGCGTTTTACATATACCACTTTTACTCTAATCCTGATTTCCTTATACAAGCAATTCCTACAACACAATCAAAAATGACTCACAGTCTAACCAAATAACTGTGGACAATAACTCTCAAATCCCTTTGCTTTATTGTTCAATAAACCAGGCACAAGAATCACAAAAATCACCAATGTAACAAATAGTTAGGAAACCATCTCAAAATATCAGTGTAAAATTAGGTCTTGTGCCTAATTGACATCCCAAAAATAGCTCAAAGGGAGGAGGATTTCCAAACTTTATAAGAAATTCACTCATCTCATTAACCACCAATGTGGAACTTTTGTCATTCTTCAACACTCCACCTCACGCCCAGTGTTTAGCATTTGGTGCGTGAGCAATTTTAAATTCTTGGGTGGCCCAACTTTTAGTGAGATGGACTCAAACCCCTTTGCCTTATTGTTCAATCAACTAGGCACAAGAATCACAAAAATCACCAATGTAACAAATAGTCAGGACACCATCTCAAAATAATAGTGTAAAATTAGATCTTATGCCTAACTCACGTCCCAAATATTAGCTCAAAGGGAGGAGGATTGTCAAACCTTATAAAGAATCCACCCATCTCATTAACTACCAATGGGGGACTTTTGTCATTCTTCAACACTTCACCTCACGCTCAGTGCTTAGCATTTGGTGCGTGAGCAATTTTAAATTCTCGGGGGCTGCAACATTGAGTGAAATGAGCCCTGCTCTGGTACCATGTAAAATTAGGTCTTGGGCCTAACTCACACCCCAAATGCTAGCTGAAAGGGAGAATTGTCCAAGCCTTATAACGAATCCACTCATCTCATAAACCATCAATGTGGGACTTTTGTCTTTCTTCAACATACAGATTACTGACGCAACAACTATAAGTTGTCTCATCATGATAACATATATATAATTTTTAATACCTAAATTTTATTACTCTCTTCATCCTATTTTATGTGGCATCTTTTGACTTAGCACAGTAGTTAAAAAAAATTTAAAAATTTATAGTCTAAAACTATTCTTTTATATAATTAAAAATTATTTTATTAAAGATAAAAAATTTAAAAATA